>JAXCME010000091.1:0-125000 GCA_034190965.1 Prunus campanulata | reverse complement strand
CATACCATTTCATGCGACGGCATGCCATTTCACGGGGGGGGGGGGGGCTGGGGATAGCGAACCCATGGTCCTATGGCATGGCTCAAACGTGCCTTATAAACTTTTAGGCGTTATAAGCTAACGGATGCGATCATACCAACTCACATGCACCGGATCCCATCAGAACTCCGAAGTGAAGCGAGTTTGGGCGAGAGTAGTACTAGGATGGGTGACCTCCTGGGAAGTCCTCGTGTTGCATCCCTTCTTTTTGTGCCTTTTTGACGTTTCAATTGTCGTGGGCGTTTGCTTTCCGTCGTCTTCTCCATCTGGCTGTCTTTGTTTTTCCACGACCCCGGGGCGCAGCGTGACAATCGGGGCAAACTATGATTAAAAACTCCCAGAAAGCCTAGGATTAACGAAGGAATTAAAATAGGAAAATAACACGGTTTCCAAAAACTTCAAAAACTGGATTTCGGGCTAGTAAACGATGTCGGATGCCCGAAAAAGCCCATGAGTCATGGAAACGCAATGAGTGTTACTCGTGACGCCGTTCTCTTCAAATCGACGGTTCATGGGCCCGGTTCTGAGGTCGGAGACCAGATCCGCGGTTTGCCGGATTTGCCGTTGCACGCGCGTCGCTCCAGCCCCTCTCCAATTGCTTGCGTCATCTGTCCTACGTCGCCCCGCGGAGCTCGTCTCCAATTAACCGGGCACTGGAAAGGAACGAAAATGAAAAAACTGCGGGACTCGACGCCCACTGCCGAAATTATTGGGGTTGTCCTTAATGTTGTTTGTTTGTTTTTTTTGGGTTCAATTATGGTCAGGTAGGCCCCACAGCCGATGGGGAACCGGCGGTTCGGCAGGCCTGCGCGCAGCACGAGGTAGGGGTGGCGACGACAACATCTGACAGGCCATACCATTTCATGCGACGGCATGCCATTTCACGCGGGGGGGGCTAGGGATAGCGAACCCATGGTCCTATGGCATGGCTCAAACGTGCCTTATGTACTTTTAGGCGTTATAAGCTAACGGATGCGATCATACCAACTCACATGCACCGGATCCCATCAGAACTCCGAAGTGAAGCGAGTTTGGGCGAGAGTAGTACTAGGATGGGTGACCTCCTGGGAAGTCCTCGTGTTGCATCCCTTCTTTTTGTGCCTTTTTGACGTTTCAATTGTCGTGGGCGTTTGCTTTCCGTCGTCTTCTCCATCTGGCTGTCTTTGTTTTTCCACGACCCCGGGGCGCAGCGTGACAATCGGGGCAAACTATGATTAAAAACTCCCAGAAAGCCTAGGATTAACGAAGGAATTAAAATAGGAAAATAACACGGTTTCCAAAAACTTCAAAAACTGGATTTCGGGCTAGTAAACGATGTCGGATGCCCGAAAAAGCCCATGAGTCATGGAAACGCAATGAGTGTTACTCGTGACGCCGTTCTCTTCAAATCGACGGTTCATGGGCCCGGTTCTGAGGTCGGAGACCAGATCCGCGGTTTGCCGGATTTGCCGTTGCACGCGCGTCGCTCCAGCCCCTCTCCAATTGCTTGCGTCATCTGTCCTACGTCGCCCCGCGGAGCTCGTCTCCAATTAACCGGGCACTGGAAAGGAACGAAAATGAAAAAACTGCGGGACTCGACGCCCACTGCCGAAATTATTGGGGTTGTCCTTAATGTTGTTTGTTTGTTTTTTTTGGGTTCAATTATGGTCAGGTAGGCCCCACAGCCGATGGGGAACCGGCGGTTCAGCAGGCCTGCGCGCAGCACGAGGTAGGGGTGGCGACGACAACATCTGACAGGCCATACCATTTCATGCGACGGCATGCCATTTCACGCGGGGGGGGGGGGCTGGGGATAGCGAACCCATGGTCCTATGGCATGGCTCAAACGTGCCTTATGTACTTTTAGGCGTTATAAGCTAACGGATGCGATCATACCAACTCACATGCACCGGATCCCATCAGAACTCCGAAGTGAAGCGAGTTTGGGCGAGAGTAGTACTAGGATGGGTGACCTCCTGGGAAGTCCTCGTGTTGCATCCCTTCTTTTTGTGCCTTTTTGACGTTTCAATTGTCGTGGGCGTTTGCTTTCCGTCGTCTTCTCCATCTGGCTGTCTTTGTTTTTCCACGACCCCGGGGCGCAGCGTGACAATCGGGGCAAACTATGATTAAAAACTCCCAGAAAGCCTAGGATTAACGAAGGAATTAAAATAGGAAAATAACACGGTTTCCAAAAACTTCAAAAACTGGATTTCGGGCTAGTAAACGATGTCGGATGCCCGAAAAAGCCCATGAGTCATGGAAACGCAATGAGTGTTACTCGTGACGCCGTTCTCTTCAAATCGACGGTTCATGGGCCCGGTTCTGAGGTCGGAGACCAGATCCGCGGTTTGCCGGATTTGCCGTTGCACGCGCGTCGCTCCAGCCCCTCTCCAATTGCTTGCGTCATCTGTCCTACGTCGCCCCGCGGAGCTCGTCTCCAATTAACCGGGCACTGGAAAGGAACGAAAATGAAAAAACTGCGGGACTCGACGCCCACTGCCGAAATTATTGGGGTTGTCCTTAATGTTGTTTGTTTGTTTTTTTTGGGTTCAATTATGGTCAGGTAGGCCCCACAGCCGATGGGGAACCGGCGGTTCAGCAGGCCTGCGCGCAGCACGAGGTAGGGGTGGCGACGACAACATCTGACAGGCCATACCATTTCATGCGACGGCATGCCATTTCACGCGGGGGGGGGGGGCTGGGGATAGCGAACCCATGGTCCTATGGCATGGCTCAAACGTGCCTTATGTACTTTTAGGCGTTATAAGCTAACGGATGCGATCATACCAACTCACATGCACCGGATCCCATCAGAACTCCGAAGTGAAGCGAGTTTGGGCGAGAGTAGTACTAGGATGGGTGACCTCCTGGGAAGTCCTCGTGTTGCATCCCTTCTTTTTGTGCCTTTTTGACGTTTCAATTGTCGTGGGCGTTTGCTTTCCGTCGTCTTCTCCATCTGGCTGTCTTTGTTTTTCCACGACCCCGGGGCGCAGCGTGACAATCGGGGCAAACTATGATTAAAAACTCCCAGAAAGCCTAGGATTAACGAAGGAATTAAAATAGGAAAATAACACGGTTTCCAAAAACTTCAAAAACTGGATTTCGGGCTAGTAAACGATGTCGGATGCCCGAAAAAGCCCATGAGTCATGGAAACGCAATGAGTGTTACTCGTGACGCCGTTCTCTTCAAATCGACGGTTCATGGGCCCGGTTCTGAGGTCGGAGACCAGATCCGCGGTTTGCCGGATTTGCCGTTGCACGCGCGTCGCTCCAGCCCCTCTCCAATTGCTTGCGTCATCTGTCCTACGTCGCCCCGCGGAGCTCGTCTCCAATTAACCGGGCACTGGAAAGGAACGAAAATGAAAAAACTGCGGGACTCGACGCCCACTGCCGAAATTATTGGGGTTGTCCTTAATGTTGTTTGTTTGTTTTTTTTGGGTTCAATTATGGTCAGGTAGGCCCCACAGCCGATGGGGAACCGGCGGTTCGGCAGGCCTGCGCGCAGCACGAGGTAGGGGTGGCGACGACAACATCTGACAGGCCATACCATTTCATGCGACGGCATGCCATTTCACGCGGGGGGGGCTGGGGATAGCGAACCCATGGTCCTATGGCATGGCTCAAACGTGCCTTATAAACTTTTAGGCGTTATAAGCTAACGGATGCGATCATACCAACTCACATGCACCGGATCCCATCAGAACTCCGAAGTGAAGCGAGTTTGGGCGAGAGTAGTACTAGGATGGGTGACCTCCTGGGAAGTCCTCGTGTTGCATCCCTTCTTTTTGTGCCTTTTTGACGTTTCAATTGTCGTGGGCGTTTGCTTTCCGTCGTCTTCTCCATCTGGCTGTCTTTGTTTTTCCACGACCCCGGGGCGCAGCGTGACAATCGGGGCAAACTATGATTAAAAACTCCCAGAAAGCCTAGGATTAACGAAGGAATTAAAATAGGAAAATAACACGGTTTCCAAAAACTTCAAAAACTGGATTTCGGGCTAGTAAACGATGTCGGATGCCCGAAAAAGCCCATGAGTCATGGAAACGCAATGAGTGTTACTCGTGACGCCGTTCTCTTCAAATCGACGGTTCATGGGCCCGGTTCTGAGGTCGGAGACCAGATCCGCGGTTTGCCGGATTTGCCGTTGCACGCGCGTCGCTCCAGCCCCTCTCCAATTGCTTGCGTCATCTGTCCTACGTCGCCCCGCGGAGCTCGTCTCCAATTAACCGGGCACTGGAAAGGAACGAAAATGAAAAAACTGCGGGACTCGACGCCCACTGCCGAAATTATTGGGGTTGTCCTTAATGTTGTTTGTTTGTTTTTTTTGGGTTCAATTATGGTCAGGTAGGCCCCACAGCCGATGGGGAACCGGCGGTTCAGCAGGCCTGCGCGCAGCACGAGGTAGGGGTGGCGACGACAACATCTGACAGGCCATACCATTTCATGCGACGGCATGCCATTTCACGCGGGGGGGGGGGGGCTGGGGATAGCGAACCCATGGTCCTATGGCATGGCTCAAACGTGCCTTATGTACTTTTAGGCGTTATAAGCTAACGGATGCGATCATACCAACTCACATGCACCGGATCCCATCAGAACTCCTAAGTGAAGCGAGTTTGGGCGAGAGTAGTACTAGGATGGGTGACCTCCTGGGAAGTCCTCGTGTTGCATCCCTTCTTTTTGTGCCTTTTTGACGTTTCAATTGTCGTGGGCGTTTGCTTTCCGTCGTCTTCTCCATCTGGCTGTCTTTGTTTTTCCACGACCCCGGGGCGCAGCGTGACAATCGGGGCAAACTATGATTAAAAACTCCCAGAAAGCCTAGGATTAACGAAGGAATTAAAATAGGAAAATAACACGGTTTCCAAAAACTTCAAAAACTGGATTTCGGGCTAGTAAACGATGTCGGATGCCCGAAAAAGCCCATGAGTCATGGCAACGCAATGAGTTTTACTCGTGACGCCGTTCTCTTCAAATCGACGGTTCATGGGCCCGGTTCTGAGGTCGGAGACCAGATCCGCGGTTTGCCGGATTTGCCGTTGCACGCGCGTCGCTCCAGCCCCTCTCCAATTGCTTGCGTCATCTGTCCTACGTCGCCCCGCGGAGCTCGTCTCCAATTAACCGGGCACTGGAAAGGAACGAAAATGAAAAAACTGCGGGACTCGACGCCCACTGCCGAAATTATTGGGGTTGTCCTTAATGTTGTTTGTTTGTTTTTTTTGGGTTCAATTATGGTCAGGTAGGCCCCACAGCCGATGGGGAACCGGCGGTTCGGCAGGCCTGCGCGCAGCACGAGGTAGGGGTGGCGACGACAACATCTGACAGGCCATACCATTTCATGCGACGGCATGCCATTTCACGCGGGGGGGGCTGGGGATAGCGAACCCATGGTCCTATGGCATGGCTCAAACGTGCCTTATAAACTTTTAGGCGTTATAAGCTAACGGATGCGATCATACCAACTCACATGCACCGGATCCCATCAGAACTCCGAAGTGAAGCGAGTTTGGGCGAGAGTAGTACTAGGATGGGTGACCTCCTGGGAAGTCCTCGTGTTGCATCCCTTCTTTTTGTGCCTTTTTGACGTTTCAATTGTCGTGGGCGTTTGCTTTCCGTCGTCTTCTCCATCTGGCTGTCTTTGTTTTTCCACGACCCCGGGGCGCAGCGTGACAATCGGGGCAAACTATGATTAAAAACTCCCAGAAAGCCTAGGATTAACGAAGGAATTAAAATAGGAAAATAACACGGTTTCCAAAAACTTCAAAAACTGGATTTCGGGCTAGTAAACGATGTCGGATGCCCGAAAAAGCCCATGAGTCATGGAAACGCAATGAGTGTTACTCGTGACGCCGTTCTCTTCAAATCGACGGTTCATGGGCCCGGTTCTGAGGTCGGAGACCAGATCCGCGGTTTGCCGGATTTGCCGTTGCACGCGCGTCGCTCCAGCCCCTCTCCAATTGCTTGCGTCATCTGTCCTACGTCGCCCCGCGGAGCTCGTCTCCAATTAACCGGGCACTGGAAAGGAACGAAAATGAAAAAACTGCGGGACTCGACGCCCACTGCCGAAATTATTGGGGTTGTCCTTAATGTTGTTTGTTTGTTTTTTTTGGGTTCAATTATGGTCAGGTAGGCCCCACAGCCGATGGGGAACCGGCGGTTCAGCAGGCCTGCGCGCAGCACGAGGTAGGGGTGGCGACGACAACATCTGACAGGCCATACCATTTCATGCGACGGCATGCCATTTCACGCGGGGGGGGGGGGGCTGGGGATAGCGAACCCATGGTCCTATGGCATGGCTCAAACGTGCCTTATGTACTTTTAGGCGTTATAAGCTAACGGATGCGATCATACCAACTCACATGCACCGGATCCCATCAGAACTCCGAAGTGAAGCGAGTTTGGGCGAGAGTAGTACTAGGATGGGTGACCTCCTGGGAAGTCCTCGTGTTGCATCCCTTCTTTTTGTGCCTTTTTGACGTTTCAATTGTCGTGGGCGTTTGCTTTCCGTCGTCTTCTCCATCTGGCTGTCTTTGTTTTTCCACGACCCCGGGGCGCAGCGTGACAATCGGGGCAAACTATGATTAAAAACTCCCAGAAAGCCTAGGATTAACGAAGGAATTAAAATAGGAAAATAACACGGTTTCCAAAAACTTCAAAAACTGGATTTCGGGCTAGTAAACGATGTCGGATGCCCGAAAAAGCCCATGAGTCATGGAAACGCAATGAGTGTTACTCGTGACGCCGTTCTCTTCAAATCGACGGTTCATGGGCCCGGTTCTGAGGTCGGAGACCAGATCCGCGGTTTGCCGGATTTGCCGTTGCACGCGCGTCGCTCCAGCCCCTCTCCAATTGCTTGCGTCATCTGTCCTACGTCGCCCCGCGGAGCTCGTCTCCAATTAACCGGGCACTGGAAAGGAACGAAAATGAAAAAACTGCGGGACTCGACGCCCACTGCCGAAATTATTGGGGTTGTCCTTAATGTTGTTTGTTTGTTTTTTTTGGGTTCAATTATGGTCAGGTAGGCCCCACAGCCGATGGGGAACCGGCGGTTCAGCAGGCCTGCGCGCAGCACGAGGTAGGGGTGGCGACGACAACATCTGACAGGCCATACCATTTCATGCGACGGCATGCCATTTCACGCGGGGGGGGGGGCTGGGGATAGCGAACCCATGGTCCTATGGCATGGCTCAAACGTGCCTTATGTACTTTTAGGCGTTATAAGCTAACGGATGCGATCATACCAACTCACATGCACCGGATCCCATCAGAACTCCGAAGTGAAGCGAGTTTGGGCGAGAGTAGTACTAGGATGGGTGACCTCCTGGGAAGTCCTCGTGTTGCATCCCTTCTTTTTGTGCCTTTTTGACGTTTCAATTGTCGTGGGCGTTTGCTTTCCGTCGTCTTCTCCATCTGGCTGTCTTTGTTTTTCCACGACCCCGGGGCGCAGCGTGACAATCGGGGCAAACTATGATTAAAAACTCCCAGAAAGCCTAGGATTAACGAAGGAATTAAAATAGGAAAATAACACGGTTTCCAAAAACTTCAAAAACTGGATTTCGGGCTAGTAAACGATGTCGGATGCCCGAAAAAGCCCATGAGTCATGGCAACGCAATGAGTTTTACTCGTGACGCCGTTCTCTTCAAATCGACGGTTCATGGGCCCGGTTCTGAGGTCGGAGACCAGATCCGCGGTTTGCCGGATTTGCCGTTGCACGCGCGTCGCTCCAGCCCCTCTCCAATTGCTTGCGTCATCTGTCCTACGTCGCCCCGCGGAGCTCGTCTCCAATTAACCGGGCACTGGAAAGGAACGAAAATGAAAAAACTGCGGGACTCGACGCCCACTGCCGAAATTATTGGGGTTGTCCTTAATGTTGTTTGTTTGTTTTTTTTGGGTTCAATTATGGTCAGGTAGGCCCCACAGCCGATGGGGAACCGGCGGTTCGGCAGGCCTGCGCGCAGCACGAGGTAGGGGTGGCAACGACAACATCTGACAGGCCATACCATTTCATGCGACGGCATGCCATTTCACGCGGGGGGGGCTGGGGATAGCGAACCCATGGTCCTATGGCATGGCTCAAACGTGCCTTATAAACTTTTAGGCGTTATAAGCTAACGGATGCGATCATACCAACTCACATGCACCGGATCCCATCAGAACTCCGAAGTGAAGCGAGTTTGGGCGAGAGTAGTACTAGGATGGGTGACCTCCTGGGAAGTCCTCGTGTTGCATCCCTTCTTTTTGTGCCTTTTTGACGTTTCAATTGTCGTGGGCGTTTGCTTTCCGTCGTCTTCTCCATCTGGCTGTCTTTGTTTTTCCACGACCCCGGGGCGCAGCGTGACAATCGGGGCAAACTATGATTAAAAACTCCCAGAAAGCCTAGGATTAACGAAGGAATTAAAATAGGAAAATAACACGGTTTCCAAAAACTTCAAAAACTGGATTTCGGGCTAGTAAACGATGTCGGATGCCCGAAAAAGCCCATGAGTCATGGAAACGCAATGAGTGTTACTCGTGACGCCGTTCTCTTCAAATCGACGGTTCATGGGCCCGGTTCTGAGGTCGGAGACCAGATCCGCGGTTTGCCGGATTTGCCGTTGCACGCGCGTCGCTCCAGCCCCTCTCCAATTGCTTGCGTCATCTGTCCTACGTCGCCCCGCGGAGCTCGTCTCCAATTAACCGGGCACTGGAAAGGAACGAAAATGAAAAAACTGCGGGACTCGACGCCCACTGCCGAAATTATTGGGGTTGTCCTTAATGTTGTTTGTTTGTTTTTTTTGGGTTCAATTATGGTCAGGTAGGCCCCACAGCCGATGGGGAACCGGCGGTTCAGCAGGCCTGCGCGCAGCACGAGGTAGGGGTGGCGACGACAACATCTGACAGGCCATACCATTTCATGCGACGGCATGCCATTTCACGCGGGGGGGGGGGGGGGCTGGGGATAGCGAACCCATGGTCCTATGGCATGGCTCAAACGTGCCTTATGTACTTTTAGGCGTTATAAGCTAACGGATGCGATCATACCAACTCACATGCACCGGATCCCATCAGAACTCCGAAGTGAAGCGAGTTTGGGCGAGAGTAGTACTAGGATGGGTGACCTCCTGGGAAGTCCTCGTGTTGCATCCCTTCTTTTTGTGCCTTTTTGACGTTTCAATTGTCGTGGGCGTTTGCTTTCCGTCGTCTTCTCCATCTGGCTGTCTTTGTTTTTCCACGACCCCGGGGCGCAGCGTGACAATCGGGGCAAACTATGATTAAAAACTCCCAGAAAGCCTAGGATTAACGAAGGAATTAAAATAGGAAAATAACACGGTTTCCAAAAACTTCAAAAACTGGATTTCGGGCTAGTAAACGATGTCGGATGCCCGAAAAAGCCCATGAGTCATGGCAACGCAATGAGTGTTACTTGTGACGCCGTTCTCTTCAAATCGACGGTTCATGGGCCCGGTTCTGAGGTCGGAGACCAGATCCGCGGTTTGCCGGATTTGCCGTTGCACGCGCGTCGCTCCAGCCCCTCTCCAATTGCTTGCGTCATCTGTCCTACGTCGCCCCGCGGAGCTCGTCTCCAATTAACCGGGCACTGGAAAGGAACGAAAATGAAAAAACTGCGGGACTCGACGCCCACTGCCGAAATTATTGGGGTTGTCCTTAATGTTGTTTGTTTGTTTTTTTTGGGTTCAATTATGGTCAGGTAGGCCCCACAGCCGATGGGGAACCGGCGGTTCGGCAGGCCTGCGCGCAGCACGAGGTAGGGGTGGCGACGACAACATCTGACAGGCCATACCATTTCATGCGACGGCATGCCATTTCACGCGGGGGGGGCTGGGGATAGCGAACCCATGGTCCTATGGCATGGCTCAAACGTGCCTTATAAACTTTTAGGCGTTATAAGCTAACGGATGCGATCATACCAACTCACATGCACCGGATCCCATCAGAACTCCGAAGTGAAGCGAGTTTGGGCGAGAGTAGTACTAGGATGGGTGACCTCCTGGGAAGTCCTCGTGTTGCATCCCTTCTTTTTGTGCCTTTTTGACGTTTCAATTGTCGTGGGCGTTTGCTTTCCGTCGTCTTCTCCATCTGGCTGTCTTTGTTTTTCCACGACCCCGGGGCGCAGCGTGACAATCGGGGCAAACTATGATTAAAAACTCCCAGAAAGCCTAGGATTAACGAAGGAATTAAAATAGGAAAATAACACGGTTTCCAAAAACTTCAAAAACTGGATTTCGGGCTAGTAAACGATGTCGGATGCCCGAAAAAGCCCATGAGTCATGGCAACGCAATGAGTGTTACTCGTGACGCCGTTCTCTTCAAATCGACGGTTCATGGGCCCGGTTCTGAGGTCGAAGACCAGATCCGCGGTTTGCCGGATTTGCCGTTGCACGCGCGTCGCTCCAGCCCCTCTCCAATTGCTTGCGTCATCTGTCCTACGTCGCCCCGCGGAGCTCGTCTCCAATTAACCGGGCACTGGAAAGGAACGAAAATGAAAAAACTGCGGGACTCGACGCCCACTGCCGAAATTATTGGGGTTGTCCTTAATGTTGTTTGTTTGTTTTTTTTGGGTTCAATTATGGTCAGGTAGGCCCCACAGCCGATGGGGAACCGGCGGTTCGGCAGGCCTGCGCGCAGCACGAGGTAGGGGTGGCGACGACAACATCTGACAGGCCATACCATTTCATGCGACGGCATGCCATTTCACGCGGGGGGGGGGCTGGGGATAGCGAACCCATGGTCCTATGGCATGGCTCAAACGTGCCTTATGTACTTTTAGGCGTTATAAGCTAACGGATGCGATCATACCAACTCACATGCACCGGATCCCATCAGAACTCCGAAGTGAAGCGAGTTTGGGCGAGAGTAGTACTAGGATGGGTGACCTCCTGGGAAGTCCTCGTGTTGCATCCCTTCTTTTTGTGCCTTTTTGACGTTTCAATTGTCGTGGGCGTTTGCTTTCCGTCGTCTTCTCCATCTGGCTGTCTTTGTTTTTCCACGACCCCGGGGCGCAGCGTGACAATCGGGGCAAACTATGATTAAAAACTCCCAGAAAGCCTAGGATTAACGAAGGAATTAAAATAGGAAAATAACACGGTTTCCAAAAACTTCAAAAACTGGATTTCGGGCTAGTAAACGATGTCGGATGCCCGAAAAAGCCCATGAGTCATGGCAACGCAATGAGTGTTACTCGTGACGCCGTTCTCTTCAAATCGACGGTTCATGGGCCCGGTTCTGAGGTCGAAGACCAGATCCGCGGTTTGCCGGATTTGCCGTTGCACGCGCGTCGCTCCAGCCCCTCTCCAATTGCTTGCGTCATCTGTCCTACGTCGCCCCGCGGAGCTCGTCTCCAATTAACCGGGCACTGGAAAGGAACGAAAATGAAAAAACTGCGGGACTCGACGCCCACTGCCGAAATTATTGGGGTTGTCCTTAATGTTGTTTGTTTGTTTT
This sequence comes from Prunus campanulata, assembly GCA_034190965.1. Lineage (NCBI taxonomy): Eukaryota > Viridiplantae > Streptophyta > Magnoliopsida > Rosales > Rosaceae > Prunus > Prunus campanulata. The sequence continues at coordinate 113,545 of JAXCME010000091.1, read as the reverse complement.
TTTTGGGTTCAATTATGGTCAGGTAGGCCCCACAGCCGATGGGGAACCGGCGGTTCGGCAGGCCTGCGCGCAGCACGAGGTAGGGGTGGCGACGACAACATCTGACAGGCCATACCATTTCATGCGACGGCATGCCATTTCACGCGGGGGGGGGGGGCTGGGGATAGCGAACCCATGGTCCTATGGCATGGCTCAAACGTGCCTTATGTACTTTTAGGCGTTATAAGCTAACGGATGCGATCATACCAACTCACATGCACCGGATCCCATCAGAACTCCGAAGTGAAGCGAGTTTGGGCGAGAGTAGTACTAGGATGGGTGACCTCCTGGGAAGTCCTCGTGTTGCATCCCTTCTTTTTGTGCCTTTTTGACGTTTCAATTGTCGTGGGCGTTTGCTTTCCGTCGTCTTCTCCATCTGGCTGTCTTTGTTTTTCCACGACCCCGGGGCGCAGCGTGACAATCGGGGCAAACTATGATTAAAAACTCCCAGAAAGCCTAGGATTAACGAAGGAATTAAAATAGGAAAATAACACGGTTTCCAAAAACTTCAAAAACTGGATTTCGGGCTAGTAAACGATGTCGGATGCCCGAAAAAGCCCATGAGTCATGGCAACGCAATGAGTGTTACTTGTGACGCCGTTCTCTTCAAATCGACGGTTCATGGGCCCGGTTCTGAGGTCGGAGACCAGATCCGCGGTTTGCCGGATTTGCCGTTGCACGCGCGTCGCTCCAGCCCCTCTCCAATTGCTTGCGTCATCTGTCCTACGTCGCCCCGCGGAGCTCGTCTCCAATTAACCGGGCACTGGAAAGGAACGAAAATGAAAAAACTGCGGGACTCGACGCCCACTGCCGAAATTATTGGGGTTGTCCTTAATGTTGTTTGTTTGTTTTTTTTGGGTTCAATTATGGTCAGGTAGGCCCCACAGCCGATGGGGAACCGGCGGTTCGGCAGGCCTGCGCGCAGCACGAGGTAGGGGTGGCGACGACAACATCTGACAGGCCATACCATTTCATGCGACGGCATGCCATTTCACGCGGGGGGGGGCTGGGGATAGCGAACCCATGGTCCTATGGCATGGCTCAAACGTGCCTTATAAACTTTTAGGCGTTATAAGCTAACGGATGCGATCATACCAACTCACATGCACCGGATCCCATCAGAACTCCGAAGTGAAGCGAGTTTGGGCGAGAGTAGTACTAGGATGGGTGACCTCCTGGGAAGTCCTCGTGTTGCATCCCTTCTTTTTGTGCCTTTTTGACGTTTCAATTGTCGTGGGCGTTTGCTTTCCGTCGTCTTCTCCATCTGGCTGTCTTTGTTTTTCCACGACCCCGGGGCGCAGCGTGACAATCGGGGCAAACTATGATTAAAAACTCCCAGAAAGCCTAGGATTAACGAAGGAATTAAAATAGGAAAATAACACGGTTTCCAAAAACTTCAAAAACTGGATTTCGGGCTAGTAAACGATGTCGGATGCCCGAAAAAGCCCATGAGTCATGGCAACGCAATGAGTGTTACTCGTGACGCCGTTCTCTTCAAATCGACGGTTCATGGGCCCGGTTCTGAGGTCGGAGACCAGATCCGCGGTTTGCCGGATTTGCCGTTGCACGCGCGTCGCTCCAGCCCCTCTCCAATTGCTTGCGTCATCTGTCCTACGTCGCCCCGCGGAGCTCGTCTCCAATTAACCGGGCACTGGAAAGGAACGAAAATGAAAAAACTGCGGGACTCGACGCCCACTGCCGAAATTATTGGGGTTGTCCTTAATGTTGTTTGTTTGTTTTTTTTGGGTTCAATTATGGTCAGGTAGGCCCCACAGCCGATGGGGAACCGGCGGTTCGGCAGGCCTGCGCGCAGCACGAGGTAGGGGTGGCGACGACAACATCTGACAGGCCATACCATTTCATGCGACGGCATGCCATTTCACGCGGGGGGGGGGGCTGGGGATAGCGAACCCATGGTCCTATGGCATGGCTCAAACGTGCCTTATGTACTTTTAGGCGTTATAAGCTAACGGATGCGATCATACCAACTCACATGCACCGGATCCCATCAGAACTCCGAAGTGAAGCGAGTTTGGGCGAGAGTAGTACTAGGATGGGTGACCTCCTGGGAAGTCCTCGTGTTGCATCCCTTCTTTTTGTGCCTTTTTGACGTTTCAATTGTCGTGGGCGTTTGCTTTCCGTCGTCTTCTCCATCTGGCTGTCTTTGTTTTTCCACGACCCCGGGGCGCAGCGTGACAATCGGGGCAAACTATGATTAAAAACTCCCAGAAAGCCTAGGATTAACGAAGGAATTAAAATAGGAAAATAACACGGTTTCCAAAAACTTCAAAAACTGGATTTCGGGCTAGTAAACGATGTCGGATGCCCGAAAAAGCCCATGAGTCATGGCAACGCAATGAGTGTTACTCGTGACGCCGTTCTCTTCAAATCGACGGTTCATGGGCCCGGTTCTGAGGTCGGAGACCAGATCCGCGGTTTGCCGGATTTGCCGTTGCACGCGCGTCGCTCCAGCCCCTCTCCAATTGCTTGCGTCATCTGTCCTACGTCGCCCCGCGGAGCTCGTCTCCAATTAACCGGGCACTGGAAAGGAACGAAAATGAAAAAACTGCGGGACTCGACGCCCACTGCCGAAATTATTGGGGTTGTCCTTAATGTTGTTTGTTTGTTTTTTTTGGGTTCAATTATGGTCAGGTAGGCCCCACAGCCGATGGGGAACCGGCGGTTCGGCAGGCCTGCGCGCAGCACGAGGTAGGGGTGGCGACGACAACATCTGACAGGCCATACCATTTCATGCGACGGCATGCCATTTCACGCGGGGGGGGGGGCTGGGGATAGCGAACCCATGGTCCTATGGCATGGCTCAAACGTGCCTTATGTACTTTTAGGCGTTATAAGCTAACGGATGCGATCATACCAACTCACATGCACCGGATCCCATCAGAACTCCGAAGTGAAGCGAGTTTGGGCGAGAGTAGTACTAGGATGGGTGACCTCCTGGGAAGTCCTCGTGTTGCATCCCTTCTTTTTGTGCCTTTTTGACGTTTCAATTGTCGTGGGCGTTTGCTTTCCGTCGTCTTCTCCATCTGGCTGTCTTTGTTTTTCCACGACCCCGGGGCGCAGCGTGACAATCGGGGCAAACTATGATTAAAAACTCCCAGAAAGCCTAGGATTAACGAAGGAATTAAAATAGGAAAATAACACGGTTTCCAAAAACTTCAAAAACTGGATTTCGGGCTAGTAAACGATGTCGGATGCCCGAAAAAGCCCATGAGTCATGGCAACGCAATGAGTGTTACTTGTGACGCCGTTCTCTTCAAATCGACGGTTCATGGGCCCGGTTCTGAGGTCGGAGACCAGATCCGCGGTTTGCCGGATTTGCCGTTGCACGCGCGTCGCTCCAGCCCCTCTCCAATTGCTTGCGTCATCTGTCCTACGTCGCCCCGCGGAGCTCGTCTCCAATTAACCGGGCACTGGAAAGGAACGAAAATGAAAAAACTGCGGGACTCGACGCCCACTGCCGAAATTATTGGGGTTGTCCTTAATGTTGTTTGTTTGTTTTTTTTGGGTTCAATTATGGTCAGGTAGGCCCCACAGCCGATGGGGAACCGGCGGTTCGGCAGGCCTGCGCGCAGCACGAGGTAGGGGTGGCGACGACAACATCTGACAGGCCATACCATTTCATGCGACGGCATGCCATTTCACGCGGGGGGGGGGCTGGGGATAGCGAACCCATGGTCCTATGGCATGGCTCAAACGTGCCTTATGTACTTTTAGGCGTTATAAGCTAACGGATGCGATCATACCAACTCACATGCACCGGATCCCATCAGAACTCCGAAGTGAAGCGAGTTTGGGCGAGAGTAGTACTAGGATGGGTGACCTCCTGGGAAGTCCTCGTGTTGCATCCCTTCTTTTTGTGCCTTTTTGACGTTTCAATTGTCGTGGGCGTTTGCTTTCCGTCGTCTTCTCCATCTGGCTGTCTTTGTTTTTCCACGACCCCGGGGCGCAGCGTGACAATCGGGGCAAACTATGATTAAAAACTCCCAGAAAGCCTAGGATTAACGAAGGAATTAAAATAGGAAAATAACACGGTTTCCAAAAACTTCAAAAACTGGATTTCGGGCTAGTAAACGATGTCGGATGCCCGAAAAAGCCCATGAGTCATGGCAACGCAATGAGTGTTACTTGTGACGCCGTTCTCTTCAAATCGACGGTTCATGGGCCCGGTTCTGAGGTCGGAGACCAGATCCGCGGTTTGCCGGATTTGCCGTTGCACGCGCGTCGCTCCAGCCCCTCTCCAATTGCTTGCGTCATCTGTCCTACGTCGCCCCGCGGAGCTCGTCTCCAATTAACCGGGCACTGGAAAGGAACGAAAATGAAAAAACTGCGGGACTCGACGCCCACTGCCGAAATTATTGGGGTTGTCCTTAATGTTGTTTGTTTGTTTTTTTTGGGTTCAATTATGGTCAGGTAGGCCCCACAGCCGATGGGGAACCGGCGGTTCGGCAGGCCTGCGCGCAGCACGAGGTAGGGGTGGCGACGACAACATCTGACAGGCCATACCATTTCATGCGACGGCATGCCATTTCACGCGGGGGGGGCTGGGGATAGCGAACCCATGGTCCTATGGCATGGCTCAAACGTGCCTTATAAACTTTTAGGCGTTATAAGCTAACGGATGCGATCATACCAACTCACATGCACCGGATCCCATCAGAACTCCGAAGTGAAGCGAGTTTGGGCGAGAGTAGTACTAGGATGGGTGACCTCCTGGGAAGTCCTCGTGTTGCATCCCTTCTTTTTGTGCCTTTTTGACGTTTCAATTGTCGTGGGCGTTTGCTTTCCGTCGTCTTCTCCATCTGGCTGTCTTTGTTTTTCCACGACCCCGGGGCGCAGCGTGACAATCGGGGCAAACTATGATTAAAAACTCCCAGAAAGCCTAGGATTAACGAAGGAATTAAAATAGGAAAATAACACGGTTTCCAAAAACTTCAAAAACTGGATTTCGGGCTAGTAAACGATGTCGGATGCCCGAAAAAGCCCATGAGTCATGGCAACGCAATGAGTGTTACTCGTGACGCCGTTCTCTTCAAATCGACGGTTCATGGGCCCGGTTCTGAGGTCGGAGACCAGATCCGCGGTTTGCCGGATTTGCCGTTGCACGCGCGTCGCTCCAGCCCCTCTCCAATTGCTTGCGTCATCTGTCCTACGTCGCCCCGCGGAGCTCGTCTCCAATTAACCGGGCACTGGAAAGGAACGAAAATGAAAAAACTGCGGGACTCGACGCCCACTGCCGAAATTATTGGGGTTGTCCTTAATGTTGTTTGTTTGTTTTTTTTGGGTTCAATTATGGTCAGGTAGGCCCCACAGCCGATGGGGAACCGGCGGTTCGGCAGGCCTGCGCGCAGCACGAGGTAGGGGTGGCGACGACAACATCTGACAGGCCATACCATTTCATGCGACGGCATGCCATTTCACGCGGGGGGGGGGCTGGGGATAGCGAACCCATGGTCCTATGGCATGGCTCAAACGTGCCTTATAAACTTTTAGGCGTTATAAGCTAACGGATGCGATCATACCAACTCACATGCACCGGATCCCATCAGAACTCCGAAGTGAAGCGAGTTTGGGCGAGAGTAGTACTAGGATGGGTGACCTCCTGGGAAGTCCTCGTGTTGCATCCCTTCTTTTTGTGCCTTTTTGACGTTTCAATTGTCGTGGGCGTTTGCTTTCCGTCGTCTTCTCCATCTGGCTGTCTTTGTTTTTCCACGACCCCGGGGCGCAGCGTGACAATCGGGGCAAACTATGATTAAAAACTCCCAGAAAGCCTAGGATTAACGAAGGAATTAAAATAGGAAAATAACACGGTTTCCAAAAACTTCAAAAACTGGATTTCGGGCTAGTAAACGATGTCGGATGCCCGAAAAAGCCCATGAGTCATGGCAACGCAATGAGTGTTACTCGTGACGCCGTTCTCTTCAAATCGACGGTTCATGGGCCCGGTTCTGAGGTCGGAGACCAGATCCGCGGTTTGCCGGATTTGCCGTTGCACGCGCGTCGCTCCAGCCCCTCTCCAATTGCTTGCGTCATCTGTCCTACGTCGCCCCGCGGAGCTCGTCTCCAATTAACCGGGCACTGGAAAGGAACGAAAATGAAAAAACTGCGGGACTCGACGCCCACTGCCGAAATTATTGGGGTTGTCCTTAATGTTGTTTGTTTGTTTTTTTTGGGTTCAATTATGGTCAGGTAGGCCCCACAGCCGATGGGGAACCGGCGGTTCGGCAGGCCTGCGCGCAGCACGAGGTAGGGGTGGCGACGACAACATCTGACAGGCCATACCATTTCATGCGACGGCATGCCATTTCACGCGGGGGGGGCTGGGGATAGCGAACCCATGGTCCTATGGCATGGCTCAAACGTGCCTTATAAACTTTTAGGCGTTATAAGCTAACGGATGCGATCATACCAACTCACATGCACCGGATCCCATCAGAACTCCGAAGTGAAGCGAGTTTGGGCGAGAGTAGTACTAGGATGGGTGACCTCCTGGGAAGTCCTCGTGTTGCATCCCTTCTTTTTGTGCCTTTTTGACGTTTCAATTGTCGTGGGCGTTTGCTTTCCGTCGTCTTCTCCATCTGGCTGTCTTTGTTTTTCCACGACCCCGGGGCGCAGCGTGACAATCGGGGCAAACTATGATTAAAAACTCCCAGAAAGCCTAGGATTAACGAAGGAATTAAAATAGGAAAATAACACGGTTTCCAAAAACTTCAAAAACTGGATTTCGGGCTAGTAAACGATGTCGGATGCCTGAAAAAGCCCATGAGTCATGGCAACGCAATGAGTGTTACTCGTGACGCCGTTCTCTTCAAATCGACGGTTCATGGGCCCGGTTCTGAGGTCGGAGACCAGATCCGCGGTTTGCCGGATTTGCCGTTGCACGCGCGTCGCTCCAGCCCCTCTCCAATTGCTTGCGTCATCTGTCCTACGTCGCCCCGCGGAGCTCGTCTCCAATTAACCGGGCACTGGAAAGGAACGAAAATGAAAAAACTGCGGGACTCGACGCCCACTGCCGAAATTATTGGGGTTGTCCTTAATGTTGTTTGTTTGTTTTTTTTGGGTTCAATTATGGTCAGGTAGGCCCCACAGCCGATGGGGAACCGGCGGTTCGGCAGGCCTGCGCGCAGCACGAGGTAGGGGTGGCGACGACAACATCTGACAGGCCATACCATTTCATGCGACGGCATGCCATTTCACGCGGGGGGGGCTGGGGATAGCGAACCCATGGTCCTATGGCATGGCTCAAACGTGCCTTATAAACTTTTAGGCGTTATAAGCTAACGGATGCGATCATACCAACTCACATGCACCGGATCCCATCAGAACTCCGAAGTGAAGCGAGTTTGGGCGAGAGTAGTACTAGGATGGGTGACCTCCTGGGAAGTCCTCGTGTTGCATCCCTTCTTTTTGTGCCTTTTTGACGTTTCAATTGTCGTGGGCGTTTGCTTTCCGTCGTCTTCTCCATCTGGCTGTCTTTGTTTTTCCACGACCCCGGGGCGCAGCGTGACAATCGGGGCAAACTATGATTAAAAACTCCCAGAAAGCCTAGGATTAACGAAGGAATTAAAATAGGAAAATAACACGGTTTCCAAAAACTTCAAAAACTGGATTTCGGGCTAGTAAACGATGTCGGATGCCCGAAAAAGCCCATGAGTCATGGCAACGCAATGAGTGTTACTCGTGACGCCGTTCTCTTCAAATCGACGGTTCATGGGCCCGGTTCTGAGGTCGGAGACCAGATCCGCGGTTTGCCGGATTTGCCGTTGCACGCGCGTCGCTCCAGCCCCTCTCCAATTGCTTGCGTCATCTGTCCTACGTCGCCCCGCGGAGCTCGTCTCCAATTAACCGGGCACTGGAAAGGAACGAAAATGAAAAAACTGCGGGACTCGACGCCCACTGCCGAAATTATTGGGGTTGTCCTTAATGTTGTTTGTTTGTTTTTTTTGGGTTCAATTATGGTCAGGTAGGCCCCACAGCCGATGGGGAACCGGCGGTTCGGCAGGCCTGCGCGCAGCACGAGGTAGGGGTGGCGACGACAACATCTGACAGGCCATACCATTTCATGCGACGGCATGCCATTTCACGCGGGGGGGGGGGCTGGGGATAGCGAACCCATGGTCCTATGGCATGGCTCAAACGTGCCTTATAAACTTTTAGGCGTTATAAGCTAACGGATGCGATCATACCAACTCACATGCACCGGATCCCATCAGAACTCCGAAGTGAAGCGAGTTTGGGCGAGAGTAGTACTAGGATGGGTGACCTCCTGGGAAGTCCTCGTGTTGCATCCCTTCTTTTTGTGCCTTTTTGACGTTTCAATTGTCGTGGGCGTTTGCTTTCCGTCGTCTTCTCCATCTGGCTGTCTTTGTTTTTCCACGACCCCGGGGCGCAGCGTGACAATCGGGGCAAACTATGATTAAAAACTCCCAGAAAGCCTAGGATTAACGAAGGAATTAAAATAGGAAAATAACACGGTTTCCAAAAACTTCAAAAACTGGATTTCGGGCTAGTAAACGATGTCGGATGCCCGAAAAAGCCCATGAGTCATGGCAACGCAATGAGTGTTACTCGTGACGCCGTTCTCTTCAAATCGACGGTTCATGGGCCCGGTTCTGAGGTCGGAGACCAGATCCGCGGTTTGCCGGATTTGCCGTTGCACGCGCGTCGCTCCAGCCCCTCTCCAATTGCTTGCGTCATCTGTCCTACGTCGCCCCGCGGAGCTCGTCTCCAATTAACCGGGCACTGGAAAGGAACGAAAATGAAAAAACTGCGGGACTCGACGCCCACTGCCGAAATTATTGGGGTTGTCCTTAATGTTGTTTGTTTGTTTTTTTTGGGTTCAATTATGGTCAGGTAGGCCCCACAGCCGATGGGGAACCGGCGGTTCGGCAGGCCTGCGCGCAGCACGAGGTAGGGGTGGCGACGACAACATCTGACAGGCCATACCATTTCATGCGACGGCATGCCATTTCACGCGGGGGGGGGCTGGGGATAGCGAACCCATGGTCCTATGGCATGGCTCAAACGTGCCTTATAAACTTTTAGGCGTTATAAGCTAACGGATGCGATCATACCAACTCACATGCACCGGATCCCATCAGAACTCCGAAGTTAAGCGAGTTTGGGCGAGAGTAGTACTAGGATGGGTGACCTCCTGGGAAGTCCTCGTGTTGCATCCCTTCTTTTTGTGCCTTTTTGACGTTTCAATTGTCGTGGGCGTTTGCTTTCCGTCGTCTTCTCCATCTGGCTGTCTTTGTTTTTCCACGACCCCGGGGCGCAGCGTGACAATCGGGGCAAACTATGATTAAAAACTCCCAGAAAGCCTAGGATTAACGAAGGAATTAAAATAGGAAAATAACACGGTTTCCAAAAACTTCAAAAACTGGATTTCGGGCTAGTAAACGATGTCGGATGCCCGAAAAAGCCCATGAGTCATGGAAACGCAAACGCAATGAGTGTTACTCGTGACGCCGTTCTCTTCAAATCGACGGTTCATGGGCCCGGTTCTGAGGTCGGAGACCAGATCCGCGGTTTGCCGGATTTGCCGTTGCACGCGCGTCGCTCCAGCCCCTCTCCAATTGCTTGCGTCATCTGTCCTACGTCGCCCCGCGGAGCTCGTCTCCAATTAACCGGGCACTGGAAAGGAACGAAAATGAAAAAACTGCGGGACTCGACGCCCACTGCCGAAATTATTGGGGTTGTCCTTAATGTTGTTTGTTTGTTTTTTTTGGGTTCAATTATGGTCAGGTAGGCCCCACAGCCGATGGGGAACCGGCGGTTCGGCAGGCCTGCGCGCAGCACGAGGTAGGGGTGGCGACGACAACATCTGACAGGCCATACCATTTCATGCGACGGCATGCCATTTCACGCGGGGGGGGCTGGGGATAGCGAACCCATGGTCCTATGGCATGGCTCAAACGTGCCTTATAAACTTTTAGGCGTTATAAGCTAACGGATGCGATCATACCAACTCACATGCACCGGATCCCATCAGAACTCCGAAGTGAAGCGAGTTTGGGCGAGAGTAGTACTAGGATGGGTGACCTCCTGGGAAGTCCTCGTGTTGCATCCCTTCTTTTTGTGCCTTTTTGACGTTTCAATTGTCGTGGGCGTTTGCTTTCCGTCGTCTTCTCCATCTGGCTGTCTTTGTTTTTCCACGACCCCGGGGCGCAGCGTGACAATCGGGGCAAACTATGATTAAAAACTCCCAGAAAGCCTAGGATTAACGAAGGAATTAAAATAGGAAAATAACACGGTTTCCAAAAACTTCAAAAACTGGATTTCGGGCTAGTAAACGATGTCGGATGCCCGAAAAAGCCCATGAGTCATGGCAACGCAATGAGTGTTACTCGTGACGCCGTTCTCTTCAAATCGACGGTTCATGGGCCCGGTTCTGAGGTCGGAGACCAGATCCGCGGTTTGCCGGATTTGCCGTTGCACGCGCGTCGCTCCAGCCCCTCTCCAATTGCTTGCGTCATCTGTCCTACGTCGCCCCGCGGAGCTCGTCTCCAATTAACCGGGCACTGGAAAGGAACGAAAATGAAAAAACTGCGGGACTCGACGCCCACTGCCGAAATTATTGGGGTTGTCCTTAATGTTGTTTGTTTGTTTTTTTTGGGTTCAATTATGGTCAGGTAGGCCCCACAGCCGATGGGGAACCGGCGGTTCGGCAGGCCTGCGCGCAGCACGAGGTAGGGGTGGCGACGACAACATCTGACAGGCCATACCATTTCATGCGACGGCATGCCATTTCACGCGGGGGGGGCTGGGGATAGCGAACCCATGGTCCTATGGCATGGCTCAAACGTGCCTTATAAACTTTTAGGCGTTATAAGCTAACGGATGCGATCATACCAACTCACATGCACCGGATCCCATCAGAACTCCGAAGTGAAGCGAGTTTGGGCGAGAGTAGTACTAGGATGGGTGACCTCCTGGGAAGTCCTCGTGTTGCATCCCTTCTTTTTGTGCCTTTTTGACGTTTCAATTGTCGTGGGCGTTTGCTTTCCGTCGTCTTCTCCATCTGGCTGTCTTTGTTTTTCCACGACCCCGGGGCGCAGCGTGACAATCGGGGCAAACTATGATTAAAAACTCCCAGAAAGCCTAGGATTAACGAAGGAATTAAAATAGGAAAATAACACGGTTTCCAAAAACTTCAAAAACTGGATTTCGGGCTAGTAAACGATGTCGGATGCCCGAAAAAGCCCATGAGTCATGGCAACGCAATGAGTGTTACTCGTGACGCCGTTCTCTTCAAATCGACGGTTCATGGGCCCGGTTCTGAGGTCGGAGACCAGATCCGCGGTTTGCCGGATTTGCCGTTGCACGCGCGTCGCTCCAGCCCCTCTCCAATTGCTTGCGTCATCTGTCCTACGTCGCCCCGCGGAGCTCGTCTCCAATTAACCGGGCACTGGAAAGGAACGAAAATGAAAAAACTGCGGGACTCGACGCCCACTGCCGAAATTATTGGGGTTGTCCTTAATGTTGTTTGTTTGTTTTTTTTGGGTTCAATTATGGTCAGGTAGGCCCCACAGCCGATGGGGAACCGGCGGTTCGGCAGGCCTGCGCGCAGCACGAGGTAGGGGTGGCGACGACAACATCTGACAGGCCATACCATTTCATGCGACGGCATGCCATTTCACGCGGGGGGGGCTGGGGATAGCGAACCCATGGTCCTATGGCATGGCTCAAACGTGCCTTATAAACTTTTAGGCGTTATAAGCTAACGGATGCGATCATACCAACTCACATGCACCGGATCCCATCAGAACTCCGAAGTGAAGCGAGTTTGGGCGAGAGTAGTACTAGGATGGGTGACCTCCTGGGAAGTCCTCGTGTTGCATCCCTTCTTTTTGTGCCTTTTTGACGTTTCAATTGTCGTGGGCGTTTGCTTTCCGTCGTCTTCTCCATCTGGCTGTCTTTGTTTTTCCACGACCCCGGGGCGCAGCGTGACAATCGGGGCAAACTATGATTAAAAACTCCCAGAAAGCCTAGGATTAACGAAGGAATTAAAATAGGAAAATAACACGGTTTCCAAAAACTTCAAAAACTGGATTTCGGGCTAGTAAACGATGTCGGATGCCCGAAAAAGCCCATGAGTCATGGCAACGCAATGAGTGTTACTCGTGACGCCGTTCTCTTCAAATCGACGGTTCATGGGCCCGGTTCTGAGGTCGGAGACCAGATCCGCGGTTTGCCGGATTTGCCGTTGCACGCGCGTCGCTCCAGCCCCTCTCCAATTGCTTGCGTCATCTGTCCTACGTCGCCCCGCGGAGCTCGTCTCCAATTAACCGGGCACTGGAAAGGAACGAAAATGAAAAAACTGCGGGACTCGACGCCCACTGCCGAAATTATTGGGGTTGTCCTTAATGTTGTTTGTTTGTTTTTTTTGGGTTCAATTATGGTCAGGTAGGCCCCACAGCCGATGGGGAACCGGCGGTTCGGCAGGCCTGCGCGCAGCACGAGGTAGGGGTGGCGACGACAACATCTGACAGGCCATACCATTTCATGCGACGGCATGCCATTTCACGCGGGGGGGGGGCTGGGGATAGCGAACCCATGGTCCTATGGCATGGCTCAAACGTGCCTTATAAACTTTTAGGCGTTATAAGCTAACGGATGCGATCATACCAACTCACATGCACCGGATCCCATCAGAACTCCGAAGTGAAGCGAGTTTGGGCGAGAGTAGTACTAGGATGGGTGACCTCCTGGGAAGTCCTCGTGTTGCATCCCTTCTTTTTGTGCCTTTTTGACGTTTCAATTGTCGTGGGCGTTTGCTTTCCGTCGTCTTCTCCATCTGGCTGTCTTTGTTTTTCCACGACCCCGGGGCGCAGCGTGACAATCGGGGCAAACTATGATTAAAAACTCCCAGAAAGCCTAGGATTAACGAAGGAATTAAAATAGGAAAATAACACGGTTTCCAAAAACTTCAAAAACTGGATTTCGGGCTAGTAAACGATGTCGGATGCCCGAAAAAGCCCATGAGTCATGGCAACGCAATGAGTGTTACTCGTGACGCCGTTCTCTTCAAATCGACGGTTCATGGGCCCGGTTCTGAGGTCGGAGACCAGATCCGCGGTTTGCCGGATTTGCCGTTGCACGCGCGTCGCTCCAGCCCCTCTCCAATTGCTTGCGTCATCTGTCCTACGTCGCCCCGCGGAGCTCGTCTCCAATTAACCGGGCACTGGAAAGGAACGAAAATGAAAAAACTGCGGGACTCGACGCCCACTGCCGAAATTATTGGGGTTGTCCTTAATGTTGTTTGTTTGTTTTTTTTGGGTTCAATTATGGTCAGGTAGGCCCCACAGCCGATGGGGAACCGGCGGTTCGGCAGGCCTGCGCGCAGCACGAGGTAGGGGTGGCGACGACAACATCTGACAGGCCATACCATTTCATGCGACGGCATGCCATTTCACGCGGGGGGGGGCTGGGGATAGCGAACCCATGGTCCTATGGCATGGCTCAAACGTGCCTTATAAACTTTTAGGCGTTATAAGCTAACGGATGCGATCATACCAACTCACATGCACCGGATCCCATCAGAACTCCGAAGTGAAGCGAGTTTGGGCGAGAGTAGTACTAGGATGGGTGACCTCCTGGGAAGTCCTCGTGTTGCATCCCTTCTTTTTGTGCCTTTTTGACGTTTCAATTGTCGTGGGCGTTTGCTTTCCGTCGTCTTCTCCATCTGGCTGTCTTTGTTTTTCCACGACCCCGGGGCGCAGCGTGACAATCGGGGCAAACTATGATTAAAAACTCCCAGAAAGCCTAGGATTAACGAAGGAATTAAAATAGGAAAATAACACGGTTTCCAAAAACTTCAAAAACTGGATTTCGGGCTAGTAAACGATGTCGGATGCCCGAAAAAGCCCATGAGTCATGGCAACGCAATGAGTGTTACTCGTGACGCCGTTCTCTTCAAATCGACGGTTCATGGGCCCGGTTCTGAGGTCGGAGACCAGATCCGCGGTTTGCCGGATTTGCCGTTGCACGCGCGTCGCTCCAGCCCCTCTCCAATTGCTTGCGTCATCTGTCCTACGTCGCCCCGCGGAGCTCGTCTCCAATTAACCGGGCACTGGAAAGGAACGAAAATGAAAAAACTGCGGGACTCGACGCCCACTGCCGAAATTATTGGGGTTGTCCTTAATGTTGTTTGTTTGTTTTTTTTGGGTTCAATTATGGTCAGGTAGGCCCCACAGCCGATGGGGAACCGGCGGTTCGGCAGGCCTGCGCGCAGCACGAGGTAGGGGTGGCGACGACAACATCTGACAGGCCATACCATTTCATGCGACGGCATGCCATTTCACGCGGGGGGGGCTGGGGATAGCGAACCCATGGTCCTATGGCATGGCTCAAACGTGCCTTATAAACTTTTAGGCGTTATAAGCTAACGGATGCGATCATACCAACTCACATGCACCGGATCCCATCAGAACTCCGAAGTGAAGCGAGTTTGGGCGAGAGTAGTACTAGGATGGGTGACCTCCTGGGAAGTCCTCGTGTTGCATCCCTTCTTTTTGTGCCTTTTTGACGTTTCAATTGTCGTGGGCGTTTGCTTTCCGTCGTCTTCTCCATCTGGCTGTCTTTGTTTTTCCACGACCCCGGGGCGCAGCGTGACAATCGGGGCAAACTATGATTAAAAACTCCCAGAAAGCCTAGGATTAACGAAGGAATTAAAATAGGAAAATAACACGGTTTCCAAAAACTTCAAAAACTGGATTTCGGGCTAGTAAACGATGTCGGATGCCCGAAAAAGCCCATGAGTCATGGCAACGCAATGAGTGTTACTCGTGACGCCGTTCTCTTCAAATCGACGGTTCATGGGCCCGGTTCTGAGGTCGGAGACCAGATCCGCGGTTTGCCGGATTTGCCGTTGCACGCGCGTCGCTCCAGCCCCTCTCCAATTGCTTGCGTCATCTGTCCTACGTCGCCCCGCGGAGCTCGTCTCCAATTAACCGGGCACTGGAAAGGAACGAAAATGAAAAAACTGCGGGACTCGACGCCCACTGCCGAAATTATTGGGGTTGTCCTTAATGTTGTTTGTTTGTTTTTTTTGGGTTCAATTATGGTCAGGTAGGCCCCACAGCCGATGGGGAACCGGCGGTTCGGCAGGCCTGCGCGCAGCACGAGGTAGGGGTGGCGACGACAACATCTGACAGGCCATACCATTTCATGCGACGGCATGCCATTTCACGCGGGGGGGGCTGGGGATAGCGAACCCATGGTCCTATGGCATGGCTCAAACGTGCCTTATAAACTTTTAGGCGTTATAAGCTAACGGATGCGATCATACCAACTCACATGCACCGGATCCCATCAGAACTCCGAAGTGAAGCGAGTTTGGGCGAGAGTAGTACTAGGATGGGTGACCTCCTGGGAAGTCCTCGTGTTGCATCCCTTCTTTTTGTGCCTTTTTGACGTTTCAATTGTCGTGGGCGTTTGCTTTCCGTCGTCTTCTCCATCTGGCTGTCTTTGTTTTTCCACGACCCCGGGGCGCAGCGTGACAATCGGGGCAAACTATGATTAAAAACTCCCAGAAAGCCTAGGATTAACGAAGGAATTAAAATAGGAAAATAACACGGTTTCCAAAAACTTCAAAAACTGGATTTCGGGCTAGTAAACGATGTCGGATGCCCGAAAAAGCCCATGAGTCATGGCAACGCAATGAGTGTTACTCGTGACGCCGTTCTCTTCAAATCGACGGTTCATGGGCCCGGTTCTGAGGTCGGAGACCAGATCCGCGGTTTGCCGGATTTGCCGTTGCACGCGCGTCGCTCCAGCCCCTCTCCAATTGCTTGCGTCATCTGTCCTACGTCGCCCCGCGGAGCTCGTCTCCAATTAACCGGGCACTGGAAAGGAACGAAAATGAAAAAACTGCGGGACTCGACGCCCACTGCCGAAATTATTGGGGTTGTCCTTAATGTTGTTTGTTTGTTTTTTTTGGGTTCAATTATGGTCAGGTAGGCCCCACAGCCGATGGGGAACCGGCGGTTCGGCAGGCCTGCGCGCAGCACGAGGTAGGGGTGGCGACGACAACATCTGACAGGCCATACCATTTCATGCGACGGCATGCCATTTCACGCGGGGGGGGCTGGGGATAGCGAACCCATGGTCCTATGGCATGGCTCAAACGTGCCTTATAAACTTTTAGGCGTTATAAGCTAACGGATGCGATCATACCAACTCACATGCACCGGATCCCATCAGAACTCCGAAGTGAAGCGAGTTTGGGCGAGAGTAGTACTAGGATGGGTGACCTCCTGGGAAGTCCTCGTGTTGCATCCCTTCTTTTTGTGCCTTTTTGACGTTTCAATTGTCGTGGGCGTTTGCTTTCCGTCGTCTTCTCCATCTGGCTGTCTTTGTTTTTCCACGACCCCGGGGCGCAGCGTGACAATCGGGGCAAACTATGATTAAAAACTCCCAGAAAGCCTAGGATTAACGAAGGAATTAAAATAGGAAAATAACACGGTTTCCAAAAACTTCAAAAACTGGATTTCGGGCTAGTAAACGATGTCGGATGCCCGAAAAAGCCCATGAGTCATGGCAAAGCAATGAGTGTTACTTGTGACGCCGTTCTCTTCAAATCGACGGTTCATGGGCCCGGTTCTGAGGTCGGAGACCAGATCCGCGGTTTGCCGGATTTGCCGTTGCACGCGCGTCGCTCCAGCCCCTCTCCAATTGCTTGCGTCATCTGTCCTACGTCGCCCCGCGGAGCTCGTCTCCAATTAACCGGGCACTGGAAAGGAACGAAAATGAAAAAACTGCGGGACTCGACGCCCACTGCCGAAATTATTGGGGTTGTCCTTAATGTTGTTTGTTTGTTTTTTTTGGGTTCAATTATGGTCAGGTAGGCCCCACAGCCGATGGGGAACCGGCGATTCGGCAGGCCTGCGCGCAGCACGAGGTAGGGGTGGCGACGACAACATCTGACAGGCCATACCATTTCATGCGACGGCATGCCATTTCACGCGGGGGGGGCTGGGGATAGCGAACCCATGGTCCTATGGCATGGCTCAAACGTGCCTTATAAACTTTTAGGCGTTATAAGCTAACGGATGCGATCATACCAACTCACATGCACCGGATCCCATCAGAACTCCGAAGTGAAGCGAGTTTGGGCGAGAGTAGTACTAGGATGGGTGACCTCCTGGGAAGTCCTCGTGTTGCATCCCTTCTTTTTGTGCCTTTTTGACGTTTCAATTGTCGTGGGCGTTTGCTTTCCGTCGTCTTCTCCATCTGGCTGTCTTTGTTTTTCCACGACCCCGGGGCGCAGCGTGACAATCGGGGCAAACTATGATTAAAAACTCCCAGAAAGCCTAGGATTACGAAGGAATTAAAATAGGAAAATAACACGGTTTCCAAAAACTTCAAAAACTGGATTTCGGGCTAGTGAACGATGTCGGATGCCCGAAAAAGCCCATGAGTCATGGCAACGCAATGAGTTTTACTCGTGACGCCGTTCTCTTCAAATCGACGGTTCATGGGCCCGGTTCTGAGGTCGGAGACCAGATCCGCGGTTTGCCGGATTTGCCGTTGCACGCGCGTCGCTCCAGCCCCTCTCCAATTGCTTGCGTCATCTGTCCTACGTCGCCCCGCGGAGCTCGTCTCCAATTAACCGGGCACTGGAAAGGAACGAAAATGAAAAAACTGCGGGACTCGACGCCCAGTGCCGAAATTATTGGGGTTGTCCTTAATGTTGTTTGTTTGTTTTTTTTGGGTTCAATTATGGTCAGGTAGGCCCCACAGCCGATGGGGAACCGGCGGTTCGGCAGGCCTGCGCGCAGCACGAGGTAGGGGTGGCGACGACAACATCTGACAGGCCATACCATTTCATGCGACGGCATGCCATTTCACGCGGGGGGGCTGGGGATAGCCAACCCATGGTCCTATGGCATGGCTCAAACGTGTCTTATATACTTTTAGGCGTTATAAGCTAACGGATGCGATCATACCAACTCACATGCACCGGATCCCATCAGAACTCCGAAGTTAAGCGAGTTTGGGCGAGAGTAGTACTAGGATGGGTGACCTCCTGGGAAGTCCTCGTGTTGCATCCCTTCTTTTTGTGCCTTTTTGACGTTTCAATTGTCGTGGGCGTTTGCTTTCCGTCGTCTTCTCCATCTGGCTGTCTTTGTTTTTCCACGACCCCGGGGCGCAGCGTGACAATCGGGGCAAACTATGATTAAAAACTCCCAGAAAGCCTAGGATTAACGAAGGAATTAAAATAGGAAAATAACACGGTTTCCAAAAACTTCAAAAACTGGATTTCGGGCTAGTAAACGATGTCGGATGCCCGAAAAAGCCCATGAGTCATGGCAACGCAATGAGTTTTACTCGTGACGCCGTTCTCTTCAAATCGACGGTTCATGGGCCCGGTTCTGAGGTCGGAGACCAGATTCGCGGTTTGCCGGATTTGCCGTTGCACGCGCGTCGCTCCAGCCCCTCTCCAATTGCTTGCGTCATCTGTCCTACGTCGCCCCGCGGAGCTCGTCTCCAATTAACCGGGCACTGGAAAGGAACGAAAATGAAAAAACTGCGGGACTCGACGCCCAGTGCCGAAATTATTGGGGTTGTCCTTAATGTTGTTTGTTTGTTTTTTTTGGGTTCAATTATGGTCAGGTAGGCCCCACAGCCGATGGGGAACCGGCGGTTCGGCAGGCCTGCGCGCAGCACGAGGTAGGGGTGGCGACGACAACATCTGACAGGCCATACCATTTCATGCGACGGCATGCCATTTCACGCGGGGGGGCTGGGGATAGCCAACCCATGGTCCTATGGCATGGCTCAAACGTGTCTTATATACTTTTAGGCGTTATAAGCTAACGGATGCGATCATACCAACTCACATGCACCGGATCCCATCAGAACTCCGAAGTTAAGCGAGTTTGGGCGAGAGTAGTACTAGGATGGGTGACCTCCTGGGAAGTCCCCGTGTTGCATCCCTTCTTTTTGTGCCTTTTTGACGTTTCAATTGTCGTGGGCGTTTGCTTTCCGTCGTCTTCTCCATCTGGCTGTCTTTGTTTTTCCACGACCCCGGGGCGCAGCGTGACAATCGGGGCAAACTATGATTAAAAACTCCCAGAAAGCCTAGGATTAACGAAGGAATTAAAATAGGAAAATAACACGGTTTCCAAAAACTTCAAAAACTGGATTTCGGGCTAGTGAACGATGTCGGATGCCCGAAAAAGCCCATGAGTCATGGCAACGCAATGAGTTTTACTCGTGATGCCGTTCTCTTCAAATCGACGGTTCATGGGCCCGGTTCTGAGGTCGGAGACCAGATCCGCGGTTTGCCGGATTTGCCGTTGCACGCGCGTCGCTCCAGCCCCTCTCCAATTGCTTGCGTCATCTGTCCTACGTCGCCCCGCGGAGCTCGTCTCCAATTAACCGGGCACTGGAAAGGAACGAAAATGAAAAAACTGCGGGACTCGACGCCCAGTGCCGAAATTATTGGGGTTGTCCTTAATGTTGTTTGTTTGTTTTTTTTGGGTTCAATTATGGTCAGGTAGTCCCCACAGCCGATGGGGAACCGGCGGTTCGGCAGGCCTGCGCGCAGCACGAGGTAGGGGTGGCGACGACAACATCTGACAGGCCATACCATTTCATGCGACGGCATGCCATTTCACGCGGGGGGGCTGGGGATAGCCAACCCATGGTCCTATGGCATGGCTCAAACGTGTCTTATATACTTTTAGGCGTTATAAGCTAACGGATGCGATCATACCAACTCACATGCACCGGATCCCATCAGAACTCCGAAGTTAAGCGAGTTTGGGCGAGAGTAGTACTAGGATGGGTGACCTCCTGGGAAGTCCCCGTGTTGCATCCCTTCTTTTTGTGCCTTTTTGACGTTTCAATTGTCGTGGGCGTTTGCTTTCCGTCGTCTTCTCCATCTGGCTGTCTTTGTTTTTCCACGACCCCGGGGCGCAGCGTGACAATCGGGGCAAACTATGATTAAAAACTCCCAGAAAGCCTAGGATTAACGAAGGAATTAAAATAGGAAAATAACACGGTTTCCAAAAACTTCAAAAACTGGATTTCGGGCTAGTGAACGATGTCGGATGCCCGAAAAAGCCCATGAGTCATGGCAACGCAATGAGTTTTACTCGTGACGCCGTTCTCTTCAAATCGACGGTTCATGGGCCCGGTTCTGAGGTCGGAGACCAGATCCGCGGTTTGCCGGATTTGCCGTTGCACGCGCGTCGCTCCAGCCCCTCTCCAATTGCTTGCGTCATCTGTCCTACGTCGCCCCGCGGAGCTCGTCTCCAATTAACCGGGCACTGGAAAGGAACGAAAATGAAAAAACTGCGGGACTCGACGCCCAGTGCCGAAATTATTGGGGTTGTCCTTAATGTTGTTTGTTTGTTTTTTTTGGGTTCAATTATGGTCAGGTAGGCCCCACAGCCGATGGGGAACCGGCGGTTCGGCAGGCCTGCGCGCAGCACGAGGTAGGGGTGGCGACGACAACATCTGACAGGCCATACCATTTCATGCGACGGCATGCCATTTCACGCGGGGGGGCTGGGGATAGCCAACCCATGGTCCTATGGCATGGCTCAAACGTGTCTTATATACTTTTAGGCGTTATAAGCTAACGGATGCGATCATACCAACTCACATGCACCGGATCCCATCAGAACTCCGAAGTTAAGCGAGTTTGGGCGAGAGTAGTACTAGGATGGGTGACCTCCTGGGAAGTCCCCGTGTTGCATCCCTTCTTTTTGTGCCTTTTTGACGTTTCAATTGTCGTGGGCGTTTGCTTTCCGTCGTCTTCTCCATCTGGCTGTCTTTGTTTTTCCACGACCCCGGGGCGCAGCGTGACAATCGGGGCAAACTATGATTAAAAACTCCCAGAAAGCCTAGGATTAACGAAGGAATTAAAATAGGAAAATAACACGGTTTCCAAAAACTTCAAAAACTGGATTTCGGGCTAGTGAACGATGTCGGATGCCCGAAAAAGCCCATGAGTCATGGCAACGCAATGAGTTTTACTCGTGACGCCGTTCTCTTCAAATCGACGGTTCATGGGCCCGGTTCTGAGGTCGGAGACCAGATCCGCGGTTTGCCGGATTTGCCGTTGCACGCGCGTCGCTCCAGCCCCTCTCCAATTGCTTGCGTCATCTGTCCTACGTCGCCCCGCGGAGCTCGTCTCCAATTAACCGGGCACTGGAAAGGAACGAAAATGAAAAAACTGCGGGACTCGACGCCCAGTGCCGAAATTATTGGGGTTGTCCTTAATGTTGTTTGTTTGTTTTTTTTGGGTTCAATTATGGTCAGGTAGGCCCCACAGCCGATGGGGAACCGGCGGTTCGGCAGGCCTGCGCGCAGCACGAGGTAGGGGTGGCGACGACAACATCTGACAGGCCATACCATTTCATGCGACGGCATGCCATTTCACGCGGGGGGGCTGGGGATAGCCAACCCATGGTCCTATGGCATGGCTCAAACGTGTCTTATATACTTTTAGGCGTTATAAGCTAACGGATGCGATCATACCAACTCACATGCACCGGATCCCATCAGAACTCCGAAGTTAAGCGAGTTTGGGCGAGAGTAGTACTAGGATGGGTGACCTCCTGGGAAGTCCCCGTGTTGCATCCCTTCTTTTTGTGCCTTTTTGACGTTTCAATTGTCGTGGGCGTTTGCTTTCCGTCGTCTTCTCCATCTGGCTGTCTTTGTTTTTCCACGACCCCGGGGCGCAGCGTGACAATCGGGGCAAACTATGATTAAAAACTCCCAGAAAGCCTAGGATTAACGAAGGAATTAAAATAGGAAAATAACACGGTTTCCAAAAACTTCAAAAACTGGATTTCGGGCTAGTGAACGATGTCGGATGCCCGAAAAAGCCCATGAGTCATGGCAACGCAATGAGTTTTACTCGTGACGCCGTTCTCTTCAAATCGACGGTTCATGGGCCCGGTTCTGAGGTCGGAGACCAGATCCGCGGTTTGCCGGATTTGCCGTTGCACGCGCGTCGCTCCAGCCCCTCTCCAATTGCTTGCGTCATCTGTCCTACGTCGCCCCGCGGAGCTCGTCTCCAATTAACCGGGCACTGGAAAGGAACGAAAATGAAAAAACTGCGGGACTCGACGCCCAGTGCCGAAATTATTGGGGTTGTCCTTAATGTTGTTTGTTTGTTTTTTTTGGGTTCAATTATGGTCAGGTAGGCCCCACAGCCGATGGGGAACCGGCGGTTCGGCAGGCCTGCGCGCAGCACGAGGTAGGGGTGGCGACGACAACATCTGACAGGCCATACCATTTCATGCGACGGCATGCCATTTCACGCGGGGGGGCTGGGGATAGCCAACCCATGGTCCTATGGCATGGCTCAAACGTGTCTTATATACTTTTAGGCGTTATAAGCTAACGGATGCGATCATACCAACTCACATGCACCGGATCCCATCAGAACTCCGAAGTTAAGCGAGTTTGGGCGAGAGTAGTACTAGGATGGGTGACCTCCTGGGAAGTCCCCGTGTTGCATCCCTTCTTTTTGTGCCTTTTTGACGTTTCAATTGTCGTGGGCGTTTGCTTTCCGTCGTCTTCTCCATCTGGCTGTCTTTGTTTTTCCACGACCCCGGGGCGCAGCGTGACAATCGGGGCAAACTATGATTAAAAACTCCCAGAAAGCCTAGGATTAACGAAGGAATTAAAATAGGAAAATAACACGGTTTCCAAAAACTTCAAAAACTGGATTTCGGGCTAGTGAACGATGTCGGATGCCCGAAAAAGCCCATGAGTCATGGCAACGCAATGAGTTTTACTCGTGACGCCGTTCTCTTCAAATCGACGGTTCATGGGCCCGGTTCTGAGGTCGGAGACCAGATCCGCGGTTTGCCGGATTTGCCGTTGCACGCGCGTCGCTCCAGCCCCTCTCCAATTGCTTGCGTCATCTGTCCTACGTCGCCCCGCGGAGCTCGTCTCCAATTAACCGGGCACTGGAAAGGAACGAAAATGAAAAAACTGCGGGACTCGACGCCCAGTGCCGAAATTATTGGGGTTGTCCTTAATGTTGTTTGTTTGTTTTTTTTGGGTTCAATTATGGTCAGGTAGGCCCCACAGCCGATGGGGAACCGGCGGTTCGGCAGGCCTGCGCGCAGCACGAGGTAGGGGTGGCGACGACAACATCTGACAGGCCATACCATTTCATGCGACGGCATGCCATTTCACGCGGGGGGGCTGGGGATAGCCAACCCATGGTCCTATGGCATGGCTCAAACGTGTCTTATATACTTTTAGGCGTTATAAGCTAACGGATGCGATCATACCAACTCACATGCACCGGATCCCATCAGAACTCCGAAGTTAAGCGAGTTTGGGCGAGAGTAGTACTAGGATGGGTGACCTCCTGGGAAGTCCCCGTGTTGCATCCCTTCTTTTTGTGCCTTTTTGACGTTTCAATTGTCGTGGGCGTTTGCTTTCCGTCGTCTTCTCCATCTGGCTGTCTTTGTTTTTCCACGACCCCGGGGCGCAGCGTGACAATCGGGGCAAACTATGATTAAAAACTCCCAGAAAGCCTAGGATTAACGAAGGAATTAAAATAGGAAAATAACACGGTTTCCAAAAACTTCAAAAACTGGATTTCGGGCTAGTGAACGATGTCGGATGCCCGAAAAAGCCCATGAGTCATGGCAACGCAATGAGTTTTACTCGTGACGCCGTTCTCTTCAAATCGACGGTTCATGGGCCCGGTTCTGAGGTCGGAGACCAGATCCGCGGTTTGCCGGATTTGCCGTTGCACGCGCGTCGCTCCAGCCCCTCTCCAATTGCTTGCGTCATCTGTCCTACGTCGCCCCGCGGAGCTCGTCTCCAATTAACCGGGCACTGGAAAGGAACGAAAATGAAAAAACTGCGGGACTCGACGCCCAGTGCCGAAATTATTGGGGTTGTCCTTAATGTTGTTTGTTTGTTTTTTTTGGGTTCAATTATGGTCAGGTAGGCCCCACAGCCGATGGGGAACCGGCGGTTCGGCAGGCCTGCGCGCAGCACGAGGTAGGGGTGGCGACGACAACATCTGACAGGCCATACCATTTCATGCGACGGCATGCCATTTCACGCGGGGGGGCTGGGGATAGCCAACCCATGGTCCTATGGCATGGCTCAAACGTGTCTTATATACTTTTTAGGGGTTATAAGCTAACGGATGCGATCATACCAACTCACATGCACCGGATCCCATCAGAACTCCGAAGTTAAGCGAGTTTGGGCGAGAGTAGTACTAGGATGGGTGACCTCCTGGGAAGTCCCCGTGTTGCATCCCTTCTTTTTGTGCCTTTTTGACGTTTCAATTGTCGTGGGCGTTTGCTTTCCGTCGTCTTCTCCATCTGGCTGTCTTTGTTTTTCCACGACCCCGGGGCGCAGCGTGACAATCGGGGCAAACTATGATTAAAAACTCCCAGAAAGCCTAGGATTAACGAAGGAATTAAAATAGGAAAATAACACGGTTTCCAAAAACTTCAAAAACTGGATTTCGGGCTAGTGAACGATGTCGGATGCCCGAAAAAGCCCATGAGTCATGGCAACGCTATGAGTTTTACTCGTGACGCCGTTCTCTTCAAATCGACGGTTCATGGGCCCGGTTCTGAGGTCGGAGACCAGATCCGCGGTTTGCCGGATTTGCCGTTGCACGCGCGTCGCTCCAGCCCCTCTCCAATTGCTTGCGTCATCTGTCCTACGTCGCCCCGCGGAGCTCGTCTCCAATTAACCGGGCACTGGAAAGGAACGAAAATGAAAAAACTGCGGGACTCGACGCCCAGTGCCGAAATTATTGGGGTTGTCCTTAATGTTGTTTGTTTGTTTTTTTTGGGTTCAATTATGGTCAGGTAGGCCCCACAGCCGATGGGGAACCGGCGGTTCGGCAGGCCTGCGCGCAGCACGAGGTAGGGGTGGCGACGACAACATCTGACAGGCCATACCATTTCATGCGACGGCATGCCATTTCACGCGGGGGGGCTGGGGATAGCCAACCCATGGTCCTATGGCATGGCTCAAACGTGTCTTATATACTTTTAGGCGTTATAAGCTAACGGATGCGATCATACCAACTCACATGCACCGGATCCCATCAGAACTCCGAAGTTAAGCGAGTTTGGGCGAGAGTAGTACTAGGATGGGTGACCTCCTGGGAAGTCCCCGTGTTGCATCCCTTCTTTTTGTGCCTTTTTGACGTTTCAATTGTCGTGGGCGTTTGCTTTCCGTCGTCTTCTCCATCTGGCTGTCTTTGTTTTTCCACGACCCCGGGGCGCAGCGTGACAATCGGGGCAAACTATGATTAAAAACTCCCAGAAAGCCTAGGATTAACGAAGGAATTAAAATAGGAAAATAACACGGTTTCCAAAAACTTCAAAAACTGGATTTCGGGCTAGTGAACGATGTCGGATGCCCGAAAAAGCCCATGAGTCATGGCAACGCAATGAGTTTTACTCGTGACGCCGTTCTCTTCAAATCGACGGTTCATGGGCCCGGTTCTGAGGTCGGAGACCAGATCCGCGGTTTGCCGGATTTGCCGTTGCACGCGCGTCGCTCCAGCCCCTCTCCAATTGCTTGCGTCATCTGTCCTACGTCGCCCCGCGGAGCTCGTCTCCAATTAACCGGGCACTGGAAAGGAACGAAAATGAAAAAACTGCGGGACTCGACGCCCAGTGCCGAAATTATTGGGGTTGTCCTTAATGTTGTTTGTTTGTTTTTTTTGGGTTCAATTATGGTCAGGTAGGCCCCACAGCCGATGGGGAACCGGCGGTTCGGCAGGCCTGCGCGCAGCACGAGGTAGGGGTGGCGACGACAACATCTGACAGGCCATACCATTTCATGCGACGGCATGCCATTTCACGCGGGGGGGCTGGGGATAGCCAACCCATGGTCCTATGGCATGGTTCAAACGTGTCTTATATACTTTTTAGGGGTTATAAGCTAACGGATGCGATCATACCAACTCACATGCACCGGATCCCATCAGAACTCCGAAGTTAAGCGAGTTTGGGCGAGAGTAGTACTAGGATGGGTGACCTCCTGGGAAGTCCCCGTGTTGCATCCCTTCTTTTTGTGCCTTTTTGACGTTTCAATTGTCGTGGGCGTTTGCTTTCCGTCGTCTTCTCCATCTGGCTGTCTTTGTTTTTCCACGACCCCGGGGCGCAGCGTGACAATCGGGGCAAACTATGATTAAAAACTCCCAGAAAGCCTAGGATTAACGAAGGAATTAAAATAGGAAAATAACACGGTTTCCAAAAACTTCAAAAACTGGATTTCGGGCTAGTGAACGATGTCGGATGCCCGAAAAAGCCCATGAGTCATGGCAACGCTATGAGTTTTACTCGTGACGCCGTTCTCTTCAAATCGACGGTTCATGGGCCCGGTTCTGAGGTCGGAGACCAGATCCGCGGTTTGCCGGATTTGCCGTTGCACGCGCGTCGCTCCAGCCCCTCTCCAATTGCTTGCGTCATCTGTCCTACGTCGCCCCGCGGAGCTCGTCTCCAATTAACCGGGCACTGGAAAGGAACGAAAATGAAAAAACTGCGGGACTCGACGCCCAGTGCCGAAATTATTGGGGTTGTCCTTAATGTTGTTTGTTTGTTTTTTTTGGGTTCAATTATGGTCAGGTAGGCCCCACAGCCGATGGGGAACCGGCGGTTCGGCAGGCCTGCGCGCAGCACGAGGTAGGGGTGGCGACGACAACATCTGACAGGCCATACCATTTCATGCGACGGCATGCCATTTCACGCGGGGGGGCTGGGGATAGCCAACCCATGGTCCTATGGCATGGCTCAAACGTGTCTTATATACTTTTAGGCGTTATAAGCTAACGGATGCGATCATACCAACTCACATGCACCGGATCCCATCAGAACTCCGAAGTTAAGCGAGTTTGGGCGAGAGTAGTACTAGGATGGGTGACCTCCTGGGAAGTCCCCGTGTTGCATCCCTTCTTTTTGTGCCTTTTTGACGTTTCAATTGTCGTGGGCGTTTGCTTTCCGTCGTCTTCTCCATCTGGCTGTCTTTGTTTTTCCACGACCCCGGGGCGCAGCGTGACAATCGGGGCAAACTATGATTAAAAACTCCCAGAAAGCCTAGGATTAACGAAGGAATTAAAATAGGAAAATAACACGGTTTCCAAAAACTTCAAAAACTGGATTTCGGGCTAGTGAACGATGTCGGATGCCCGAAAAAGCCCATGAGTCATGGCAACGCAATGAGTTTTACTCGTGACGCCGTTCTCTTCAAATCGACGGTTCATGGACCCGGTTCTGAGGTCGGAGACCAGATCCGCGGTTTGCCGGATTTGCCGTTGCACGCGCGTCGCTCCAGCCCCTCTCCAATTGCTTGCGTCATCTGTCCTACGTCGCCCCGCGGAGCTCGTCTCCAATTAACCGGGCACTGGAAAGGAACGAAAATGAAAAAACTGCGGGACTCGACGCCCAGTGCCGAAATTATTGGGGTTGTCCTTAATGTTGTTTGTTTGTTTTTTTTGGGTTCAATTATGGTCAGGTAGGCCCCACAGCCGATGGGGAACCGGCGGTTCGGCAGGCCTGCGCGCAGCACGAGGTAGGGGTGGCGACGACAACATCTGACAGGCCATACCATTTCATGCGACGGCATGCCATTTCACGCGGGGGGGCTGGGGATAGCCAACCCATGGTCCTATGGCATGGCTCAAACGTGTCTTATATACTTTTAGGCGTTATAAGCTAACGGATGCGATCATACCAACTCACATGCACCGGATCCCATCAGAACTCCGAAGTTAAGCGAGTTTGGGCGAGAGTAGTACTAGGATGGGTGACCTCCTGGGAAGTCCCCGTGTTGCATCCCTTCTTTTTGTGCCTTTTTGACGTTTCAATTGTCGTGGGCGTTTGCTTTCCGTCGTCTTCTCCATCTGGCTGTCTTTGTTTTTCCACGACCCCGGGGCGCAGCGTGACAATCGGGGCAAACTATGATTAAAAACTCCCAGAAAGCCTAGGATTAACGAAGGAATTAAAATAGGAAAATAACACGGTTTCCAAAAACTTCAAAAACTGGATTTCGGGCTAGTGAACGATGTCGGATGCCCGAAAAAGCCCATGAGTCATGGCAACGCAATGAGTTTTACTCGTGACGCCGTTCTCTTCAAATCGACGGTTCATGGGCCCGGTTCTGAGGTCGGAGACCAGATCCGCGGTTTGCCGGATTTGCCGTTGCACGCGCGTCGCTCCAGCCCCTCTCCAATTGCTTGCGTCATCTGTCCTACGTCGCCCCGCGGAGCTCGTCTCCAATTAACCGGGCACTGGAAAGGAACGAAAATGAAAAAACTGCGGGACTCGACGCCCAGTGCCGAAATTATTGGGGTTGTCCTTAATGTTGTTTGTTTGTTTTTTTTGGGTTCAATTATGGTCAGGTAGGCCCCACAGCCGATGGGGAACCGGCGGTTCGGCAGGCCTGCGCGCAGCACGAGGTAGGGGTGGCGACGACAACATCTGACAGGCCATACCATTTCATGCGACGGCATGCCATTTCACGCGGGGGGGCTGGGGATAGCCAACCCATGGTCCTATGGCATGGCTCAAACGTGTCTTATATACTTTTAGGCGTTATAAGCTAACGGATGCGATCATACCAACTCACATGCACCGGATCCCATCAGAACTCCGAAGTTAAGCGAGTTTGGGCGAGAGTAGTACTAGGATGGGTGACCTCCTGGGAAGTCCCCGTGTTGCATCCCTTCTTTTTGTGCCTTTTTGACGTTTCAATTGTCGTGGGCGTTTGCTTTCCGTCGTCTTCTCCATCTGGCTGTCTTTGTTTTTCCACGACCCCGGGGCGCAGCGTGACAATCGGGGCAAACTATGATTAAAAACTCCCAGAAAGCCTAGGATTAACGAAGGAATTAAAATAGGAAAATAACACGGTTTCCAAAAACTTCAAAAACTGGATTTCGGGCTAGTGAACGATGTCGGATGCCCGAAAAAGCCCATGAGTCATGGCAACGCAATGAGTTTTACTCGTGACGCCGTTCTCTTCAAATCGACGGTTCATGGGCCCGGTTCTGAGGTCGGAGACCAGATCCGCGGTTTGCCGGATTTGCCGTTGCACGCGCGTCGCTCCAGCCCCTCTCCAATTGCTTGCGTCATCTGTCCTACGTCGCCCCGCGGAGCTCGTCTCCAATTAACCGGGCACTGGAAAGGAACGAAAATGAAAAAACTGCGGGACTCGACGCCCAGTGCCGAAATTATTGGGGTTGTCCTTAATGTTGTTTGTTTGTTTTTTTTGGGTTCAATTATGGTCAGGTAGGCCCCACAGCCGATGGGGAACCGGCGGTTCGGCAGGCCTGCGCGCAGCACGAGGTAGGGGTGGCGACGACAACATCTGACAGGCCATACCATTTCATGCGACGGCATGCCATTTCACGCGGGGGGGCTGGGGATAGCCAACCCATGGTCCTATGGCATGGCTCAAACGTGTCTTATATACTTTTAGGCGTTATAAGCTAACGGATGCGATCATACCAACTCACATGCACCGGATCCCATCAGAACTCCGAAGTTAAGCGAGTTTGGGCGAGAGTAGTACTAGGATGGGTGACCTCCTGGGAAGTCCCCGTGTTGCATCCCTTCTTTTTGTGCCTTTTTGACGTTTCAATTGTCGTGGGCGTTTGCTTTCCGTCGTCTTCTCCATCTGGCTGTCTTTGTTTTTCCACGACCCCGGGGCGCAGCGTGACAATCGGGGCAAACTATGATTAAAAACTCCCAGAAAGCCTAGGATTAACGAAGGAATTAAAATAGGAAAATAACACGGTTTCCAAAAACTTCAAAAACTGGATTTCGGGCTAGTGAACGATGTCGGATGCCCGAAAAAGCCCATGAGTCATGGCAACGCAATGAGTTTTACTCGTGACGCCGTTCTCTTCAAATCGACGGTTCATGGGCCCGGTTCTGAGGTCGGAGACCAGATCCGCGGTTTGCCGGATTTGCCGTTGCACGCGCGTCGCTCCAGCCCCTCTCCAATTGCTTGCGTCATCTGTCCTACGTCGCCCCGCGGAGCTCGTCTCCAATTAACCGGGCACTGGAAAGGAACGAAAATGAAAAAACTGCGGGACTCGACGCCCAGTGCCGAAATTATTGGGGTTGTCCTTAATGTTGTTTGTTTGTTTTTTTTGGGTTCAATTATGGTCAGGTAGGCCCCAC
Organism: Prunus campanulata; assembly: GCA_034190965.1. NCBI lineage: Eukaryota > Viridiplantae > Streptophyta > Magnoliopsida > Rosales > Rosaceae > Prunus > Prunus campanulata. The sequence goes on along the minus strand of JAXCME010000091.1, from coordinate 83,339 downwards.
AGCCGATGGGGAACCGGCGGTTCGGCAGGCCTGCGCGCAGCACGAGGTAGGGGTGGCGACGACAACATCTGACAGGCCATACCATTTCATGCGACGGCATGCCATTTCACGCGGGGGGGCTGGGGATAGCCAACCCATGGTCCTATGGCATGGCTCAAACGTGTCTTATATACTTTTAGGCGTTATAAGCTAACGGATGCGATCATACCAACTCACATGCACCGGATCCCATCAGAACTCCGAAGTTAAGCGAGTTTGGGCGAGAGTAGTACTAGGATGGGTGACCTCCTGGGAAGTCCCCGTGTTGCATCCCTTCTTTTTGTGCCTTTTTGACGTTTCAATTGTCGTGGGCGTTTGCTTTCCGTTGTCTTCTCCATCTGGCTGTCTTTGTTTTTCCACGACCCCGGGGCGCAGCGTGACAATCGGGGCAAACTATGATTAAAAACTCCCAGAAAGCCTAGGATTAACGAAGGAATTAAAATAGGAAAATAACACGGTTTCCAAAAACTTCAAAAACTGGATTTCGGGCTAGTGAACGATGTCGGATGCCCGAAAAAGCCCATGAGTCATGGCAACGCAATGAGTTTTACTCGTGACGCCGTTCTCTTCAAATCGACGGTTCATGGGCCCGGTTCTGAGGTCGGAGACCAGATCCGCGGTTTGCCGGATTTGCCGTTGCACGCGCGTCGCTCCAGCCCCTCTCCAATTGCTTGCGTCATCTGTCCTACGTCGCCCCGCGGAGCTCGTCTCCAATTAACCGGGCACTGGAAAGGAACGAAAATGAAAAAACTGCGGGACTCGACGCCCAGTGCCGAAATTATTGGGGTTGTCCTTAATGTTGTTTGTTTGTTTTTTTTGGGTTCAATTATGGTCAGGTAGGCCCCACAGCCGATGGGGAACCGGCGGTTCGGCAGGCCTGCGCGCAGCACGAGGTAGGGGTGGCGACGACAACATCTGACAGGCCATACCATTTCATGCGACGGCATGCCATTTCACGCGGGGGGGCTGGGGATAGCCAACCCATGGTCCTATGGCATGGCTCAAACGTGTCTTATATACTTTTAGGCGTTATAAGCTAACGGATGCGATCATACCAACTCACATGCACCGGATCCCATCAGAACTCCGAAGTTAAGCGAGTTTGGGCGAGAGTAGTACTAGGATGGGTGACCTCCTGGGAAGTCCCCGTGTTGCATCCCTTCTTTTTGTGCCTTTTTGACGTTTCAATTGTCGTGGGCGTTTGCTTTCCGTCGTCTTCTCCATCTGGCTGTCTTTGTTTTTCCACGACCCCGGGGCGCAGCGTGACAATCGGGGCAAACTATGATTAAAAACTCCCAGAAAGCCTAGGATTAACGAAGGAATTAAAATAGGAAAATAACACGGTTTCCAAAAACTTCAAAAACTGGATTTCGGGCTAGTGAACGATGTCGGATGCCCGAAAAAGCCCATGAGTCATGGCAACGCAATGAGTTTTACTCGTGACGCCGTTCTCTTCAAATCGACGGTTCATGGGCCCGGTTCTGAGGTCGGAGACCAGATCCGCGGTTTGCCGGATTTGCCGTTGCACGCGCGTCGCTCCAGCCCCTCTCCAATTGCTTGCGTCATCTGTCCTACGTCGCCCCGCGGAGCTCGTCTCCAATTAACCGGGCACTGGAAAGGAACGAAAATGAAAAAACTGCGGGACTCGACGCCCAGTGCCGAAATTATTGGGGTTGTCCTTAATGTTGTTTGTTTGTTTTTTTTGGGTTCAATTATGGTCAGGTAGGCCCCACAGCCGATGGGGAACCGGCGGTTCGGCAGGCCTGCGCGCAGCACGAGGTAGGGGTGGCGACGACAACATCTGACAGGCCATACCATTTCATGCGACGGCATGCCATTTCACGCGGGGGGGCTGGGGATAGCCAACCCATGGTCCTATGGCATGGCTCAAACGTGTCTTATATACTTTTAGGCGTTATAAGCTAACGGATGCGATCATACCAACTCACATGCACCGGATCCCATCAGAACTCCGAAGTTAAGCGAGTTTGGGCGAGAGTAGTACTAGGATGGGTGACCTCCTGGGAAGTCCCCGTGTTGCATCCCTTCTTTTTGTGCCTTTTTGACGTTTCAATTGTCGTGGGCGTTTGCTTTCCGTCGTCTTCTCCATCTGGCTGTCTTTGTTTTTCCACGACCCCGGGGCGCAGCGTGACAATCGGGGCAAACTATGATTAAAAACTCCCAGAAAGCCTAGGATTAACGAAGGAATTAAAATAGGAAAATAACACGGTTTCCAAAAACTTCAAAAACTGGATTTCGGGCTAGTGAACGATGTCGGATGCCCGAAAAAGCCCATGAGTCATGGCAACGCAATGAGTTTTACTCGTGACGCCGTTCTCTTCAAATCGACGGTTCATGGGCCCGGTTCTGAGGTCGGAGACCAGATCCGCGGTTTGCCGGATTTGCCGTTGCACGCGCGTCGCTCCAGCCCCTCTCCAATTGCTTGCGTCATCTGTCCTACGTCGCCCCGCGGAGCTCGTCTCCAATTAACCGGGCACTGGAAAGGAACGAAAATGAAAAAACTGCGGGACTCGACGCCCAGTGCCGAAATTATTGGGGTTGTCCTTAATGTTGTTTGTTTGTTTTTTTTGGGTTCAATTATGGTCAGGTAGGCCCCACAGCCGATGGGGAACCGGCGGTTCGGCAGGCCTGCGCGCAGCACGAGGTAGGGGTGGCGACGACAACATCTGACAGGCCATACCATTTCATGCGACGGCATGCCATTTCACGCGGGGGGGCTGGGGATAGCCAACCCATGGTCCTATGGCATGGCTCAAACGTGTCTTATATACTTTTAGGCGTTATAAGCTAACGGATGCGATCATACCAACTCACATGCACCGGATCCCATCAGAACTCCGAAGTTAAGCGAGTTTGGGCGAGAGTAGTACTAGGATGGGTGACCTCCTGGGAAGTCCCCGTGTTGCATCCCTTCTTTTTGTGCCTTTTTGACGTTTCAATTGTCGTGGGCGTTTGCTTTCCGTCGTCTTCTCCATCTGGCTGTCTTTGTTTTTCCACGACCCCGGGGCGCAGCGTGACAATCGGGGCAAACTATGATTAAAAACTCCCAGAAAGCCTAGGATTAACGAAGGAATTAAAATAGGAAAATAACACGGTTTCCAAAAACTTCAAAAACTGGATTTCGGGCTAGTGAACGATGTCGGATGCCCGAAAAAGCCCATGAGTCATGGCAACGCAATGAGTTTTACTCGTGACGCCGTTCTCTTCAAATCGACGGTTCATGGGCCCGGTTCTGAGGTCGGAGACCAGATCCGCGGTTTGCCGGATTTGCCGTTGCACGCGCGTCGCTCCAGCCCCTCTCCAATTGCTTGCGTCATCTGTCCTACGTCGCCCCGCGGAGCTCGTCTCCAATTAACCGGGCACTGGAAAGGAACGAAAATGAAAAAACAGCGGGACTCGACGCCCAGTGCCGAAATTATTGGGGTTGTCCTTAATGTTGTTTGTTTGTTTTTTTTGGGTTCAATTATGGTCAGGTAGGCCCCACAGCCGATGGGGAACCGGCGGTTCGGCAGGCCTGCGCGCAGCACGAGGTAGGGGTGGCGACGACAACATCTGACAGGCCATACCATTTCATGCGACGGCATGCCATTTCACGCGGGGGGGCTGGGGATAGCCAACCCATGGTCCTATGGCATGGCTCAAACGTGTCTTATATACTTTTAGGCGTTATAAGCTAACGGATGCGATCATACCAACTCACATGCACCGGATCCCATCAGAACTCCGAAGTTAAGCGAGTTTGGGCGAGAGTAGTACTAGGATGGGTGACCTCCTGGGAAGTCCCCGTGTTGCATCCCTTCTTTTTGTGCCTTTTTGACGTTTCAATTGTCGTGGGCGTTTGCTTTCCGTCGTCTTCTCCATCTGGCTGTCTTTGTTTTTCCACGACCCCGGGGCGCAGCGTGACAATCGGGGCAAACTATGATTAAAAACTCCCAGAAAGCCTAGGATTAACGAAGGAATTAAAATAGGAAAATAACACGGTTTCCAAAAACTTCAAAAACTGGATTTCGGGCTAGTGAACGATGTCGGATGCCCGAAAAAGCCCATGAGTCATGGCAACGCAATGAGTTTTACTCGTGACGCCGTTCTCTTCAAATCGACGGTTCATGGGCCCGGTTCTGAGGTCGGAGACCAGATCCGCGGTTTGCCGGATTTGCCGTTGCACGCGCGTCGCTCCAGCCCCTCTCCAATTGCTTGCGTCATCTGTCCTACGTCGCCCCGCGGAGCTCGTCTCCAATTAACCGGGCACTGGAAAGGAACGAAAATGAAAAAACTGCGGGACTCGACGCCCAGTGCCGAAATTATTGGGGTTGTCCTTAATGTTGTTTGTTTGTTTTTTTTGGGTTCAATTATGGTCAGGTAGGCCCCACAGCCGATGGGGAACCGGCGGTTCGGCAGGCCTGCGCGCAGCACGAGGTAGGGGTGGCGACGACAACATCTGACAGGCCATACCATTTCATGCGACGGCATGCCATTTCACGCGGGGGGGCTGGGGATAGCCAACCCATGGTCCTATGGCATGGCTCAAACGTGTCTTATATACTTTTAGGCGTTATAAGCTAACGGATGCGATCATACCAACTCACATGCACCGGATCCCATCAGAACTCCGAAGTTAAGCGAGTTTGGGCGAGAGTAGTACTAGGATGGGTGACCTCCTGGGAAGTCCCCGTGTTGCATCCCTTCTTTTTGTGCCTTTTTGACGTTTCAATTGTCGTGGGCGTTTGCTTTCCGTCGTCTTCTCCATCTGGCTGTCTTTGTTTTTCCACGACCCCGGGGCGCAGCGTGACAATCGGGGCAAACTATGATTAAAAACTCCCAGAAAGCCTAGGATTAACGAAGGAATTAAAATAGGAAAATAACACGGTTTCCAAAAACTTCAAAAACTGGATTTCGGGCTAGTGAACGATGTCGGATGCCCGAAAAAGCCCATGAGTCATGGCAACGCAATGAGTTTTACTCGTGACGCCGTTCTCTTCAAATCGACGGTTCATGGGCCCGGTTCTGAGGTCGGAGACCAGATCCGCGGTTTGCCGGATTTGCCGTTGCACGCGCGTCGCTCCAGCCCCTCTCCAATTGCTTGCGTCATCTGTCCTACGTCGCCCCGCGGAGCTCGTCTCCAATTAACCGGGCACTGGAAAGGAACGAAAATGAAAAAACTGCGGGACTCGACGCCCAGTGCCGAAATTATTGGGGTTGTCCTTAATGTTGTTTGTTTGTTTTTTTTGGGTTCAATTATGGTCAGGTAGGCCCCACAGCCGATGGGGAACCGGCGGTTCGGCAGGCCTGCGCGCAGCACGAGGTAGGGGTGGCGACGACAACATCTGACAGGCCATACCATTTCATGCGACGGCATGCCATTTCACGCGGGGGGGCTGGGGATAGCCAACCCATGGTCCTATGGCATGGCTCAAACGTGTCTTATATACTTTTAGGCGTTATAAGCTAACGGATGCGATCATACCAACTCACATGCACCGGATCCCATCAGAACTCCGAAGTTAAGCGAGTTTGGGCGAGAGTAGTACTAGGATGGGTGACCTCCTGGGAAGTCCCCGTGTTGCATCCCTTCTTTTTGTGCCTTTTTGACGTTTCAATTGTCGTGGGCGTTTGCTTTCCGTCGTCTTCTCCATCTGGCTGTCTTTGTTTTTCCACGACCCCGGGGCGCAGCGTGACAATCGGGGCAAACTATGATTAAAAACTCCCAGAAAGCCTAGGATTAACGAAGGAATTAAAATAGGAAAATAACACGGTTTCCAAAAACTTCAAAAACTGGATTTCGGGCTAGTGAACGATGTCGGATGCCCGAAAAAGCCCATGAGTCATGGCAACGCAATGAGTTTTACTCGTGACGCCGTTCTCTTCAAATCGACGGTTCATGGGCCCGGTTCTGAGGTCGGAGACCAGATCCGCGGTTTGCCGGATTTGCCGTTGCACGCGCGTCGCTCCAGCCCCTCTCCAATTGCTTGCGTCATCTGTCCTACGTCGCCCCGCGGAGCTCGTCTCCAATTAACCGGGCACTGGAAAGGAACGAAAATGAAAAAACTGCGGGACTCGACGCCCAGTGCCGAAATTATTGGGGTTGTCCTTAATGTTGTTTGTTTGTTTTTTTTGGGTTCAATTATGGTCAGGTAGGCCCCACAGCCGATGGGGAACCGGCGGTTCGGCAGGCCTGCGCGCAGCACGAGGTAGGGGTGGCGACGACAACATCTGACAGGCCATACCATTTCATGCGACGGCATGCCATTTCACGCGGGGGGGCTGGGGATAGCCAACCCATGGTCCTATGGCATGGCTCAAACGTGTCTTATATACTTTTAGGCGTTATAAGCTAACGGATGCGATCATACCAACTCACATGCACCGGATCCCATCAGAACTCCGAAGTTAAGCGAGTTTGGGCGAGAGTAGTACTAGGATGGGTGACCTCCTGGGAAGTCCCCGTGTTGCATCCCTTCTTTTTGTGCCTTTTTGACGTTTCAATTGTCGTGGGCGTTTGCTTTCCGTCGTCTTCTCCATCTGGCTGTCTTTGTTTTTCCACGACCCCGGGGCGCAGCGTGACAATCGGGGCAAACTATGATTAAAAACTCCCAGAAAGCCTAGGATTAACGAAGGAATTAAAATAGGAAAATAACACGGTTTCCAAAAACTTCAAAAACTGGATTTCGGGCTAGTGAACGATGTCGGATGCCCGAAAAAGCCCATGAGTCATGGCAACGCAATGAGTTTTACTCGTGACGCCGTTCTCTTCAAATCGACGGTTCATGGGCCCGGTTCTGAGGTCGGAGACCAGATCCGCGGTTTGCCGGATTTGCCGTTGCACGCGCGTCGCTCCAGCCCCTCTCCAATTGCTTGCGTCATCTGTCCTACGTCGCCCCGCGGAGCTCGTCTCCAATTAACCGGGCACTGGAAAGGAACGAAAATGAAAAAACAGCGGGACTCGACGCCCAGTGCCGAAATTATTGGGGTTGTCCTTAATGTTGTTTGTTTGTTTTTTTTGGGTTCAATTATGGTCAGGTAGGCCCCACAGCCGATGGGGAACCGGCGGTTCGGCAGGCCTGCGCGCAGCACGAGGTAGGGGTGGCGACGACAACATCTGACAGGCCATACCATTTCATGCGACGGCATGCCATTTCACGCGGGGGGGCTGGGGATAGCCAACCCATGGTCCTATGGCATGGCTCAAACGTGTCTTATATACTTTTAGGCGTTATAAGCTAACGGATGCGATCATACCAACTCACATGCACCGGATCCCATCAGAACTCCGAAGTTAAGCGAGTTTGGGCGAGAGTAGTACTAGGATGGGTGACCTCCTGGGAAGTCCCCGTGTTGCATCCCTTCTTTTTGTGCCTTTTTGACGTTTCAATTGTCGTGGGCGTTTGCTTTCCGTCGTCTTCTCCATCTGGCTGTCTTTGTTTTTCCACGACCCCGGGGCGCAGCGTGACAATCGGGGCAAACTATGATTAAAAACTCCCAGAAAGCCTAGGATTAACGAAGGAATTAAAATAGGAAAATAACACGGTTTCCAAAAACTTCAAAAACTGGATTTCGGGCTAGTGAACGATGTCGGATGCCCGAAAAAGCCCATGAGTCATGGCAACGCAATGAGTTTTACTCGTGACGCCGTTCTCTTCAAATCGACGGTTCATGGGCCCGGTTCTGAGGTCGGAGACCAGATCCGCGGTTTGCCGGATTTGCCGTTGCACGCGCGTCGCTCCAGCCCCTCTCCAATTGCTTGCGTCATCTGTCCTACGTCGCCCCGCGGAGCTCGTCTCCAATTAACCGGGCACTGGAAAGGAACGAAAATGAAAAAACTGCGGGACTCGACGCCCAGTGCCGAAATTATTGGGGTTGTCCTTAATGTTGTTTGTTTGTTTTTTTTGGGTTCAATTATGGTCAGGTAGGCCCCACAGCCGATGGGGAACCGGCGGTTCGGCAGGCCTGCGCGCAGCACGAGGTAGGGGTGGCGACGACAACATCTGACAGGCCATACCATTTCATGCGACGGCATGCCATTTCACGCGGGGGGGCTGGGGATAGCCAACCCATGGTCCTATGGCATGGCTCAAACGTGTCTTATATACTTTTAGGCGTTATAAGCTAACGGATGCGATCATACCAACTCACATGCACCGGATCCCATCAGAACTCCGAAGTTAAGCGAGTTTGGGCGAGAGTAGTACTAGGATGGGTGACCTCCTGGGAAGTCCCCGTGTTGCATCCCTTCTTTTTGTGCCTTTTTGACGTTTCAATTGTCGTGGGCGTTTGCTTTCCGTCGTCTTCTCCATCTGGCTGTCTTTGTTTTTCCACGACCCCGGGGCGCAGCGTGACAATCGGGGCAAACTATGATTAAAAACTCCCAGAAAGCCTAGGATTAACGAAGGAATTAAAATAGGAAAATAACACGGTTTCCAAAAACTTCAAAAACTGGATTTCGGGCTAGTGAACGATGTCGGATGCCCGAAAAAGCCCATGAGTCATGGCAACGCAATGAGTTTTACTCGTGACGCCGTTCTCTTCAAATCGACGGTTCATGGGCCCGGTTCTGAGGTCGGAGACCAGATCCGCGGTTTGCCGGATTTGCCGTTGCACGCGCGTCGCTCCAGCCCCTCTCCAATTGCTTGCGTCATCTGTCCTACGTCGCCCCGCGGAGCTCGTCTCCAATTAACCGGGCACTGGAAAGGAACGAAAATGAAAAAACTGCGGGACTCGACGCCCAGTGCCGAAATTATTGGGGTTGTCCTTAATGTTGTTTGTTTGTTTTTTTTGGGTTCAATTATGGTCAGGTAGGCCCCACAGCCGATGGGGAACCGGCGGTTCGGCAGGCCTGCGCGCAGCACGAGGTAGGGGTGGCGACGACAACATCTGACAGGCCATACCATTTCATGCGACGGCATGCCATTTCACGCGGGGGGGCTGGGGATAGCCAACCCATGGTCCTATGGCATGGCTCAAACGTGTCTTATATACTTTTAGGCGTTATAAGCTAACGGATGCGATCATACCAACTCACATGCACCGGATCCCATCAGAACTCCGAAGTTAAGCGAGTTTGGGCGAGAGTAGTACTAGGATGGGTGACCTCCTGGGAAGTCCCCGTGTTGCATCCCTTCTTTTTGTGCCTTTTTGACGTTTCAATTGTCGTGGGCGTTTGCTTTCCGTCGTCTTCTCCATCTGGCTGTCTTTGTTTTTCCACGACCCCGGGGCGCAGCGTGACAATCGGGGCAAACTATGATTAAAAACTCCCAGAAAGCCTAGGATTAACGAAGGAATTAAAATAGGAAAATAACACGGTTTCCAAAAACTTCAAAAACTGGATTTCGGGCTAGTGAACGATGTCGGATGCCCGAAAAAGCCCATGAGTCATGGCAACGCAATGAGTTTTACTCGTGACGCCGTTCTCTTCAAATCGACGGTTCATGGGCCCGGTTCTGAGGTCGGAGACCAGATCCGCGGTTTGCCGGATTTGCCGTTGCACGCGCGTCGCTCCAGCCCCTCTCCAATTGCTTGCGTCATCTGTCCTACGTCGCCCCGCGGAGCTCGTCTCCAATTAACCGGGCACTGGAAAGGAACGAAAATGAAAAAACAGCGGGACTCGACGCCCAGTGCCGAAATTATTGGGGTTGTCCTTAATGTTGTTTGTTTGTTTTTTTTGGGTTCAATTATGGTCAGGTAGGCCCCACAGCCGATGGGGAACCGGCGGTTCGGCAGGCCTGCGCGCAGCACGAGGTAGGGGTGGCGACGACAACATCTGACAGGCCATACCATTTCATGCGACGGCATGCCATTTCACGCGGGGGGGCTGGGGATAGCCAACCCATGGTCCTATGGCATGGCTCAAACGTGTCTTATATACTTTTAGGCGTTATAAGCTAACGGATGCGATCATACCAACTCACATGCACCGGATCCCATCAGAACTCCGAAGTTAAGCGAGTTTGGGCGAGAGTAGTACTAGGATGGGTGACCTCCTGGGAAGTCCCCGTGTTGCATCCCTTCTTTTTGTGCCTTTTTGACGTTTCAATTGTCGTGGGCGTTTGCTTTCCGTCGTCTTCTCCATCTGGCTGTCTTTGTTTTTCCACGACCCCGGGGCGCAGCGTGACAATCGGGGCAAACTATGATTAAAAACTCCCAGAAAGCCTAGGATTAACGAAGGAATTAAAATAGGAAAATAACACGGTTTCCAAAAACTTCAAAAACTGGATTTCGGGCTAGTGAACGATGTCGGATGCCCGAAAAAGCCCATGAGTCATGGCAACGCAATGAGTTTTACTCGTGACGCCGTTCTCTTCAAATCGACGGTTCATGGGCCCGGTTCTGAGGTCGGAGACCAGATCCGCGGTTTGCCGGATTTGCCGTTGCACGCGCGTCGCTCCAGCCCCTCTCCAATTGCTTGCGTCATCTGTCCTACGTCGCCCCGCGGAGCTCGTCTCCAATTAACCGGGCACTGGAAAGGAACGAAAATGAAAAAACTGCGGGACTCGACGCCCAGTGCCGAAATTATTGGGGTTGTCCTTAATGTTGTTTGTTTGTTTTTTTTGGGTTCAATTATGGTCAGGTAGGCCCCACAGCCGATGGGGAACCGGCGGTTCGGCAGGCCTGCGCGCAGCACGAGGTAGGGGTGGCGACGACAACATCTGACAGGCCATACCATTTCATGCGACGGCATGCCATTTCACGCGGGGGGGCTGGGGATAGCCAACCCATGGTCCTATGGCATGGCTCAAACGTGTCTTATATACTTTTAGGCGTTATAAGCTAACGGATGCGATCATACCAACTCACATGCACCGGATCCCATCAGAACTCCGAAGTTAAGCGAGTTTGGGCGAGAGTAGTACTAGGATGGGTGACCTCCTGGGAAGTCCCCGTGTTGCATCCCTTCTTTTTGTGCCTTTTTGACGTTTCAATTGTCGTGGGCGTTTGCTTTCCGTCGTCTTCTCCATCTGGCTGTCTTTGTTTTTCCACGACCCCGGGGCGCAGCGTGACAATCGGGGCAAACTATGATTAAAAACTCCCAGAAAGCCTAGGATTAACGAAGGAATTAAAATAGGAAAATAACACGGTTTCCAAAAACTTCAAAAACTGGATTTCGGGCTAGTGAACGATGTCGGATGCCCGAAAAAGCCCATGAGTCATGGCAACGCAATGAGTTTTACTCGTGACGCCGTTCTCTTCAAATCGACGGTTCATGGGCCCGGTTCTGAGGTCGGAGACCAGATCCGCGGTTTGCCGGATTTGCCGTTGCACGCGCGTCGCTCCAGCCCCTCTCCAATTGCTTGCGTCATCTGTCCTACGTCGCCCCGCGGAGCTCGTCTCCAATTAACCGGGCACTGGAAAGGAACGAAAATGAAAAAACTGCGGGACTCGACGCCCAGTGCCGAAATTATTGGGGTTGTCCTTAATGTTGTTTGTTTGTTTTTTTTGGGTTCAATTATGGTCAGGTAGGCCCCACAGCCGATGGGGAACCGGCGGTTCGGCAGGCCTGCGCGCAGCACGAGGTAGGGGTGGCGACGACAACATCTGACAGGCCATACCATTTCATGCGACGGCATGCCATTTCACGCGGGGGGGCTGGGGATAGCCAACCCATGGTCCTATGGCATGGCTCAAACGTGTCTTATATACTTTTAGGCGTTATAAGCTAACGGATGCGATCATACCAACTCACATGCACCGGATCCCATCAGAACTCCGAAGTTAAGCGAGTTTGGGCGAGAGTAGTACTAGGATGGGTGACCTCCTGGGAAGTCCCCGTGTTGCATCCCTTCTTTTTGTGCCTTTTTGACGTTTCAATTGTCGTGGGCGTTTGCTTTCCGTCGTCTTCTCCATCTGGCTGTCTTTGTTTTTCCACGACCCCGGGGCGCAGCGTGACAATCGGGGCAAACTATGATTAAAAACTCCCAGAAAGCCTAGGATTAACGAAGGAATTAAAATAGGAAAATAACACGGTTTCCAAAAACTTCAAAAACTGGATTTCGGGCTAGTGAACGATGTCGGATGCCCGAAAAAGCCCATGAGTCATGGCAACGCAATGAGTTTTACTCGTGACGCCGTTCTCTTCAAATCGACGGTTCATGGGCCCGGTTCTGAGGTCGGAGACCAGATCCGCGGTTTGCCGGATTTGCCGTTGCACGCGCGTCGCTCCAGCCCCTCTCCAATTGCTTGCGTCATCTGTCCTACGTCGCCCCGCGGAGCTCGTCTCCAATTAACCGGGCACTGGAAAGGAACGAAAATGAAAAAACTGCGGGACTCGACGCCCAGTGCCGAAATTATTGGGGTTGTCCTTAATGTTGTTTGTTTGTTTTTTTTGGGTTCAATTATGGTCAGGTAGGCCCCACAGCCGATGGGGAACCGGCGGTTCGGCAGGCCTGCGCGCAGCACGAGGTAGGGGTGGCGACGACAACATCTGACAGGCCATACCATTTCATGCGACGGCATGCCATTTCACGCGGGGGGGCTGGGGATAGCCAACCCATGGTCCTATGGCATGGCTCAAACGTGTCTTATATACTTTTAGGCGTTATAAGCTAACGGATGCGATCATACCAACTCACATGCACCGGATCCCATCAGAACTCCGAAGTTAAGCGAGTTTGGGCGAGAGTAGTACTAGGATGGGTGACCTCCTGGGAAGTCCCCGTGTTGCATCCCTTCTTTTTGTGCCTTTTTGACGTTTCAATTGTCGTGGGCGTTTGCTTTCCGTCGTCTTCTCCATCTGGCTGTCTTTGTTTTTCCACGACCCCGGGGCGCAGCGTGACAATCGGGGCAAACTATGATTAAAAACTCCCAGAAAGCCTAGGATTAACGAAGGAATTAAAATAGGAAAATAACACGGTTTCCAAAAACTTCAAAAACTGGATTTCGGGCTAGTGAACGATGTCGGATGCCCGAAAAAGCCCATGAGTCATGGCAACGCAATGAGTTTTACTCGTGACGCCGTTCTCTTCAAATCGACGGTTCATGGGCCCGGTTCTGAGGTCGGAGACCAGATCCGCGGTTTGCCGGATTTGCCGTTGCACGCGCGTCGCTCCAGCCCCTCTCCAATTGCTTGCGTCATCTGTCCTACGTCGCCCCGCGGAGCTCGTCTCCAATTAACCGGGCACTGGAAAGGAACGAAAATGAAAAAACTGCGGGACTCGACGCCCAGTGCCGAAATTATTGGGGTTGTCCTTAATGTTGTTTGTTTGTTTTTTTTGGGTTCAATTATGGTCAGGTAGGCCCCACAGCCGATGGGGAACCGGCGGTTCGGCAGGCCTGCGCGCAGCACGAGGTAGGGGTGGCGACGACAACATCTGACAGGCCATACCATTTCATGCGACGGCATGCCATTTCACGCGGGGGGGCTGGGGATAGCCAACCCATGGTCCTATGGCATGGCTCAAACGTGTCTTATATACTTTTAGGCGTTATAAGCTAACGGATGCGATCATACCAACTCACATGCACCGGATCCCATCAGAACTCCGAAGTTAAGCGAGTTTGGGCGAGAGTAGTACTAGGATGGGTGACCTCCTGGGAAGTCCCCGTGTTGCATCCCTTCTTTTTGTGCCTTTTTGACGTTTCAATTGTCGTGGGCGTTTGCTTTCCGTCGTCTTCTCCATCTGGCTGTCTTTGTTTTTCCACGACCCCGGGGCGCAGCGTGACAATCGGGGCAAACTATGATTAAAAACTCCCAGAAAGCCTAGGATTAACGAAGGAATTAAAATAGGAAAATAACACGGTTTCCAAAAACTTCAAAAACTGGATTTCGGGCTAGTGAACGATGTCGGATGCCCGAAAAAGCCCATGAGTCATGGCAACGCAATGAGTTTTACTCGTGACGCCGTTCTCTTCAAATCGACGGTTCATGGGCCCGGTTCTGAGGTCGGAGACCAGATCCGCGGTTTGCCGGATTTGCCGTTGCACGCGCGTCGCTCCAGCCCCTCTCCAATTGCTTGCGTCATCTGTCCTACGTCGCCCCGCGGAGCTCGTCTCCAATTAACCGGGCACTGGAAAGGAACGAAAATGAAAAAACTGCGGGACTCGACGCCCAGTGCCGAAATTATTGGGGTTGTCCTTAATGTTGTTTGTTTGTTTTTTTTGGGTTCAATTATGGTCAGGTAGGCCCCACAGCCGATGGGGAACCGGCGGTTCGGCAGGCCTGCGCGCAGCACGAGGTAGGGGTGGCGACGACAACATCTGACAGGCCATACCATTTCATGCGACGGCATGCCATTTCACGCGGGGGGGCTGGGGATAGCCAACCCATGGTCCTATGGCATGGCTCAAACGTGTCTTATATACTTTTAGGCGTTATAAGCTAACGGATGCGATCATACCAACTCACATGCACCGGATCCCATCAGAACTCCGAAGTTAAGCGAGTTTGGGCGAGAGTAGTACTAGGATGGGTGACCTCCTGGGAAGTCCCCGTGTTGCATCCCTTCTTTTTGTGCCTTTTTGACGTTTCAATTGTCGTGGGCGTTTGCTTTCCGTCGTCTTCTCCATCTGGCTGTCTTTGTTTTTCCACGACCCCGGGGCGCAGCGTGACAATCGGGGCAAACTATGATTAAAAACTCCCAGAAAGCCTAGGATTAACGAAGGAATTAAAATAGGAAAATAACACGGTTTCCAAAAACTTCAAAAACTGGATTTCGGGCTAGTGAACGATGTCGGATGCCCGAAAAAGCCCATGAGTCATGGCAACGCAATGAGTTTTACTCGTGACGCCGTTCTCTTCAAATCGACGGTTCATGGGCCCGGTTCTGAGGTCGGAGACCAGATCCGCGGTTTGCCGGATTTGCCGTTGCACGCGCGTCGCTCCAGCCCCTCTCCAATTGCTTGCGTCATCTGTCCTACGTCGCCCCGCGGAGCTCGTCTCCAATTAACCGGGCACTGGAAAGGAACGAAAATGAAAAAACTGCGGGACTCGACGCCCAGTGCCGAAATTATTGGGGTTGTCCTTAATGTTGTTTGTTTGTTTTTTTTGGGTTCAATTATGGTCAGGTAGGCCCCACAGCCGATGGGGAACCGGCGGTTCGGCAGGCCTGCGCGCAGCACGAGGTAGGGGTGGCGACGACAACATCTGACAGGCCATACCATTTCATGCGACGGCATGCCATTTCACGCGGGGGGGCTGGGGATAGCCAACCCATGGTCCTATGGCATGGCTCAAACGTGTCTTATATACTTTTAGGCGTTATAAGCTAACGGATGCGATCATACCAACTCACATGCACCGGATCCCATCAGAACTCCGAAGTTAAGCGAGTTTGGGCGAGAGTAGTACTAGGATGGGTGACCTCCTGGGAAGTCCCCGTGTTGCATCCCTTCTTTTTGTGCCTTTTTGACGTTTCAATTGTCGTGGGCGTTTGCTTTCCGTCGTCTTCTCCATCTGGCTGTCTTTGTTTTTCCACGACCCCGGGGCGCAGCGTGACAATCGGGGCAAACTATGATTAAAAACTCCCAGAAAGCCTAGGATTAACGAAGGAATTAAAATAGGAAAATAACACGGTTTCCAAAAACTTCAAAAACTGGATTTCGGGCTAGTGAACGATGTCGGATGCCCGAAAAAGCCCATGAGTCATGGCAACGCAATGAGTTTTACTCGTGACGCCGTTCTCTTCAAATCGACGGTTCATGGGCCCGGTTCTGAGGTCGGAGACCAGATCCGCGGTTTGCCGGATTTGCCGTTGCACGCGCGTCGCTCCAGCCCCTCTCCAATTGCCTGCGTCATCTGTCCTACGTCGCCCCGCGGAGCTCGTCTCCAATTAACCGGGCACTGGAAAGGAACGAAAATGAAAAAACTGCGGGACTCGACGCCCAGTGCCGAAATTATTGGGGTTGTCCTTAATGTTGTTTGTTTGTTTTTTTTGGGTTCAATTATGGTCAGGTAGGCCCCACAGCCGATGGGGAACCGGCGGTTCGGCAGGCCTGCGCGCAGCACGAGGTAGGGGTGGCGACGACAACATCTGACAGGCCATACCATTTCATGCGACGGCATGCCATTTCACGCGGGGGGGCTGGGGATAGCCAACCCATGGTCCTATGGCATGGCTCAAACGTGTCTTATATACTTTTAGGCGTTATAAGCTAACGGATGCGATCATACCAACTCACATGCACCGGATCCCATCAGAACTCCGAAGTTAAGCGAGTTTGGGCGAGAGTAGTACTAGGATGGGTGACCTCCTGGGAAGTCCCCGTGTTGCATCCCTTCTTTTTGTGCCTTTTTGACGTTTCAATTGTCGTGGGCGTTTGCTTTCCGTCGTCTTCTCCATCTGGCTGTCTTTGTTTTTCCACGACCCCGGGGCGCAGCGTGACAATCGGGGCAAACTATGATTAAAAACTCCCAGAAAGCCTAGGATTAACGAAGGAATTAAAATAGGAAAATAACACGGTTTCCAAAAACTTCAAAAACTGGATTTCGGGCTAGTGAACGATGTCGGATGCCCGAAAAAGCCCATGAGTCATGGCAACGCAATGAGTTTTACTCGTGACGCCGTTCTCTTCAAATCGACGGTTCATGGGCCCGGTTCTGAGGTCGGAGACCAGATCCGCGGTTTGCCGGATTTGCCGTTGCACGCGCGTCGCTCCAGCCCCTCTCCAATTGCCTGCGTCATCTGTCCTACGTCGCCCCGCGGAGCTCGTCTCCAATTAACCGGGCACTGGAAAGGAACGAAAATGAAAAAACTGCGGGACTCGACGCCCAGTGCCGAAATTATTGGGGTTGTCCTTAATGTTGTTTGTTTGTTTTTTTTGGGTTCAATTATGGTCAGGTAGGCCCCACAGCCGATGGGGAACCGGCGGTTCGGCAGGCCTGCGCGCAGCACGAGGTAGGGGTGGCGACGACAACATCTGACAGGCCATACCATTTCATGCGACGGCATGCCATTTCACGCGGGGGGGCTGGGGATAGCCAACCCATGGTCCTATGGCATGGCTCAAACGTGTCTTATATACTTTTAGGCGTTATAAGCTAACGGATGCGATCATACCAACTCACATGCACCGGATCCCATCAGAACTCCGAAGTTAAGCGAGTTTGGGCGAGAGTAGTACTAGGATGGGTGACCTCCTGGGAAGTCCCCGTGTTGCATCCCTTCTTTTTGTGCCTTTTTGACGTTTCAATTGTCGTGGGCGTTTGCTTTCCGTCGTCTTCTCCATCTGGCTGTCTTTGTTTTTCCACGACCCCGGGGCGCAGCGTGACAATCGGGGCAAACTATGATTAAAAACTCCCAGAAAGCCTAGGATTAACGAAGGAATTAAAATAGGAAAATAACACGGTTTCCAAAAACTTCAAAAACTGGATTTCGGGCTAGTGAACGATGTCGGATGCCCGAAAAAGCCCATGAGTCATGGCAACGCAATGAGTTTTACTCGTGACGCCGTTCTCTTCAAATCGACGGTTCATGGGCCCGGTTCTGAGGTCGGAGACCAGATCCGCGGTTTGCCGGATTTGCCGTTGCACGCGCGTCGCTCCAGCCCCTCTCCAATTGCTTGCGTCATCTGTCCTACGTCGCCCCGCGGAGCTCGTCTCCAATTAACCGGGCACTGGAAAGGAACGAAAATGAAAAAACTGCGGGACTCGACGCCCAGTGCCGAAATTATTGGGGTTGTCCTTAATGTTGTTTGTTTGTTTTTTTTGGGTTCAATTATGGTCAGGTAGGCCCCACAGCCGATGGGGAACCGGCGGTTCGGCAGGCCTGCGCGCAGCACGAGGTAGGGGTGGCGACGACAACATCTGACAGGCCATACCATTTCATGCGACGGCATGCCATTTCACGCGGGGGGGCTGGGGATAGCCAACCCATGGTCCTATGGCATGGCTCAAACGTGTCTTATATACTTTTAGGCGTTATAAGCTAACGGATGCGATCATACCAACTCACATGCACCGGATCCCATCAGAACTCCGAAGTTAAGCGAGTTTGGGCGAGAGTAGTACTAGGATGGGTGACCTCCTGGGAAGTCCCCGTGTTGCATCCCTTCTTTTTGTGCCTTTTTGACGTTTCAATTGTCGTGGGCGTTTGCTTTCCGTCGTCTTCTCCATCTGGCTGTCTTTGTTTTTCCACGACCCCGGGGCGCAGCGTGACAATCGGGGCAAACTATGATTAAAAACTCCCAGAAAGCCTAGGATTAACGAAGGAATTAAAATAGGAAAATAACACGGTTTCCAAAAACTTCAAAAACTGGATTTCGGGCTAGTGAACGATGTCGGATGCCCGAAAAAGCCCATGAGTCATGGCAACGCAATGAGTTTTACTCGTGACGCCGTTCTCTTCAAATCGACGGTTCATGGGCCCGGTTCTGAGGTCGGAGACCAGATCCGCGGTTTGCCGGATTTGCCGTTGCACGCGCGTCGCTCCAGCCCCTCTCCAATTGCTTGCGTCATCTGTCCTACGTCGCCCCGCGGAGCTCGTCTCCAATTAACCGGGCACTGGAAAGGAACGAAAATGAAAAAACTGCGGGACTCGACGCCCAGTGCCGAAATTATTGGGGTTGTCCTTAATGTTGTTTGTTTGTTTTTTTTGGGTTCAATTATGGTCAGGTAGGCCCCACAGCCGATGGGGAACCGGCGGTTCGGCAGGCCTGCGCGCAGCACGAGGTAGGGGTGGCGACGACAACATCTGACAGGCCATACCATTTCATGCGACGGCATGCCATTTCACGCGGGGGGGCTGGGGATAGCCAACCCATGGTCCTATGGCATGGCTCAAACGTGTCTTATATACTTTTAGGCGTTATAAGCTAACGGATGCGATCATACCAACTCACATGCACCGGATCCCATCAGAACTCCGAAGTTAAGCGAGTTTGGGCGAGAGTAGTACTAGGATGGGTGACCTCCTGGGAAGTCCCCGTGTTGCATCCCTTCTTTTTGTGCCTTTTTGACGTTTCAATTGTCGTGGGCGTTTGCTTTCCGTCGTCTTCTCCATCTGGCTGTCTTTGTTTTTCCACGACCCCGGGGCGCAGCGTGACAATCGGGGCAAACTATGATTAAAAACTCCCAGAAAGCCTAGGATTAACGAAGGAATTAAAATAGGAAAATAACACGGTTTCCAAAAACTTCAAAAACTGGATTTCGGGCTAGTGAACGATGTCGGATGCCCGAAAAAGCCCATGAGTCATGGCAACGCAATGAGTTTTACTCGTGACGCCGTTCTCTTCAAATCGACGGTTCATGGGCCCGGTTCTGAGGTCGGAGACCAGATCCGCGGTTTGCCGGATTTGCCGTTGCACGCGCGTCGCTCCAGCCCCTCTCCAATTGCTTGCGTCATCTGTCCTACGTCGCCCCGCGGAGCTCGTCTCCAATTAACCGGGCACTGGAAAGGAACGAAAATGAAAAAACTGCGGGACTCGACGCCCAGTGCCGAAATTATTGGGGTTGTCCTTAATGTTGTTTGTTTGTTTTTTTTGGGTTCAATTATGGTCAGGTAGGCCCCACAGCCGATGGGGAACCGGCGGTTCGGCAGGCCTGCGCGCAGCACGAGGTAGGGGTGGCGACGACAACATCTGACAGGCCATACCATTTCATGCGACGGCATGCCATTTCACGCGGGGGGGCTGGGGATAGCCAACCCATGGTCCTATGGCATGGCTCAAACGTGTCTTATATACTTTTAGGCGTTATAAGCTAACGGATGCGATCATACCAACTCACATGCACCGGATCCCATCAGAACTCCGAAGTTAAGCGAGTTTGGGCGAGAGTAGTACTAGGATGGGTGACCTCCTGGGAAGTCCCCGTGTTGCATCCCTTCTTTTTGTGCCTTTTTGACGTTTCAATTGTCGTGGGCGTTTGCTTTCCGTCGTCTTCTCCATCTGGCTGTCTTTGTTTTTCCACGACCCCGGGGCGCAGCGTGACAATCGGGGCAAACTATGATTAAAAACTCCCAGAAAGCCCAGGATTAACGAAGGAATTAAAATAGGAAAATAACACGGTTTCCAAAAACTTCAAAAACTGGATTTCGGGCTAGTGAACGATGTCGGATGCCCGAAAAAGCCCATGAGTCATGGCAACGCAATGAGTTTTACTCGTGACGCCGTTCTCTTCAAATCGACGGTTCATGGGCCCGGTTCTGAGGTCGGAGACCAGATCCGCGGTTTGCCGGATTTGCCGTTGCACGCGCGTCGCTCCAGCCCCTCTCCAATTGCTTGCGTCATCTGTCCTACGTCGCCCCGCGGAGCTCGTCTCCAATTAACCGGGCACTGGAAAGGAACGAAAATGAAAAAACTGCGGGACTCGACGCCCAGTGCCGAAATTATTGGGGTTGTCCTTAATGTTGTTTGTTTGTTTTTTTTGGGTTCAATTATGGTCAGGTAGGCCCCACAGCCGATGGGGAACCGGCGGTTCGGCAGGCCTGCGCGCAGCACGAGGTAGGGGTGGCGACGACAACATCTGACAGGCCATACCATTTCATGCGACGGCATGCCATTTCACGCGGGGGGGCTGGGGATAGCCAACCCATGGTCCTATGGCATGGCTCAAACGTGTCTTATATACTTTTAGGCGTTATAAGCTAACGGATGCGATCATACCAACTCACATGCACCGGATCCCATCAGAACTCCGAAGTTAAGCGAGTTTGGGCGAGAGTAGTACTAGGATGGGTGACCTCCTGGGAAGTCCCCGTGTTGCATCCCTTCTTTTTGTGCCTTTTTGACGTTTCAATTGTCGTGGGCGTTTGCTTTCCGTCGTCTTCTCCATCTGGCTGTCTTTGTTTTTCCACGACCCCGGGGCGCAGCGTGACAATCGGGGCAAACTATGATTAAAAACTCCCAGAAAGCCTAGGATTAACGAAGGAATTAAAATAGGAAAATAACACGGTTTCCAAAAACTTCAAAAACTGGATTTCGGGCTAGTGAACGATGTCGGATGCCCGAAAAAGCCCATGAGTCATGGCAACGCAATGAGTTTTACTCGTGACGCCGTTCTCTTCAAATCGACGGTTCATGGGCCCGGTTCTGAGGTCGGAGACCAGATCCGCGGTTTGCCGGATTTGCCGTTGCACGCGCGTCGCTCCAGCCCCTCTCCAATTGCTTGCGTCATCTGTCCTACGTCGCCCCGCGGAGCTCGTCTCCAATTAACCGGGCACTGGAAAGGAACGAAAATGAAAAAACTGCGGGACTCGACGCCCAGTGCCGAAATTATTGGGGTTGTCCTTAATGTTGTTTGTTTGTTTTTTTTGGGTTCAATTATGGTCAGGTAGGCCCCACAGCCGATGGGGAACCGGCGGTTCGGCAGGCCTGCGCGCAGCACGAGGTAGGGGTGGCGACGACAACATCTGACAGGCCATACCATTTCATGCGACGGCATGCCATTTCACGCGGGGGGGCTGGGGATAGCCAACCCATGGTCCTATGGCATGGCTCAAACGTGTCTTATATACTTTTAGGCGTTATAAGCTAACGGATGCGATCATACCAACTCACATGCACCGGATCCCATCAGAACTCCGAAGTTAAGCGAGTTTGGGCGAGAGTAGTACTAGGATGGGTGACCTCCTGGGAAGTCCCCGTGTTGCATCCCTTCTTTTTGTGCCTTTTTGACGTTTCAATTGTCGTGGGCGTTTGCTTTCCGTCGTCTTCTCCATCTGGCTGTCTTTGTTTTTCCACGACCCCGGGGCGCAGCGTGACAATCGGGGCAAACTATGATTAAAAACTCCCAGAAAGCCTAGGATTAACGAAGGAATTAAAATAGGAAAATAACACGGTTTCCAAAAACTTCAAAAACTGGATTTCGGGCTAGTGAACGATGTCGGATGCCCGAAAAAGCCCATGAGTCATGGCAACGCAATGAGTTTTACTCGTGACGCCGTTCTCTTCAAATCGACGGTTCATGGGCCCGGTTCTGAGGTCGGAGACCAGATCCGCGGTTTGCCGGATTTGCCGTTGCACGCGCGTCGCTCCAGCCCCTCTCCAATTGCTTGCGTCATCTGTCCTACGTCGCCCCGCGGAGCTCGTCTCCAATTAACCGGGCACTGGAAAGGAACGAAAATGAAAAAACTGCGGGACTCGACGCCCAGTGCCGAAATTATTGGGGTTGTCCTTAATGTTGTTTGTTTGTTTTTTTTGGGTTCAATTATGGTCAGGTAGGCCCCACAGCCGATGGGGAACCGGCGGTTCGGCAGGCCTGCGCGCAGCACGAGGTAGGGGTGGCGACGACAACATCTGACAGGCCATACCATTTCATGCGACGGCATGCCATTTCACGCGGGGGGGCTGGGGATAGCCAACCCATGGTCCTATGGCATGGCTCAAACGTGTCTTATATACTTTTAGGCGTTATAAGCTAACGGATGCGATCATACCAACTCACATGCACCGGATCCCATCAGAACTCCGAAGTTAAGCGAGTTTGGGCGAGAGTAGTACTAGGATGGGTGACCTCCTGGGAAGTCCCCGTGTTGCATCCCTTCTTTTTGTGCCTTTTTGACGTTTCAATTGTCGTGGGCGTTTGCTTTCCGTCGTCTTCTCCATCTGGCTGTCTTTGTTTTTCCACGACCCCGGGGCGCAGCGTGACAATCGGGGCAAACTATGATTAAAAACTCCCAGAAAGCCCAGGATTAACGAAGGAATTAAAATAGGAAAATAACACGGTTTCCAAAAACTTCAAAAACTGGATTTCGGGCTAGTGAACGATGTCGGATGCCCGAAAAAGCCCATGAGTCATGGCAACGCAATGAGTTTTACTCGTGACGCCGTTCTCTTCAAATCGACGGTTCATGGGCCCGGTTCTGAGGTCGGAGACCAGATCCGCGGTTTGCCGGATTTGCCGTTGCACGCGCGTCGCTCCAGCCCCTCTCCAATTGCTTGCGTCATCTGTCCTACGTCGCCCCGCGGAGCTCGTCTCCAATTAACCGGGCACTGGAAAGGAACGAAAATGAAAAAACTGCGGGACTCGACGCCCAGTGCCGAAATTATTGGGGTTGTCCTTAATGTTGTTTGTTTGTTTTTTTTGGGTTCAATTATGGTCAGGTAGGCCCCACAGCCGATGGGGAACCGGCGGTTCGGCAGGCCTGCGCGCAGCACGAGGTAGGGGTGGCGACGACAACATCTGACAGGCCATACCATTTCATGCGACGGCATGCCATTTCACGCGGGGGGGCTGGGGATAGCCAACCCATGGTCCTATGGCATGGCTCAAACGTGTCTTATATACTTTTAGGCGTTATAAGCTAACGGATGCGATCATACCAACTCACATGCACCGGATCCCATCAGAACTCCGAAGTTAAGCGAGTTTGGGCGAGAGTAGTACTAGGATGGGTGACCTCCTGGGAAGTCCCCGTGTTGCATCCCTTCTTTTTGTGCCTTTTTGACGTTTCAATTGTCGTGGGCGTTTGCTTTCCGTCGTCTTCTCCATCTGGCTGTCTTTGTTTTTCCACGACCCCGGGGCGCAGCGTGACAATCGGGGCAAACTATGATTAAAAACTCCCAGAAAGCCTAGGATTAACGAAGGAATTAAAATAGGAAAATAACACGGTTTCCAAAAACTTCAAAAACTGGATTTCGGGCTAGTGAACGATGTCGGATGCCCGAAAAAGCCCATGAGTCATGGCAACGCAATGAGTTTTACTCGTGACGCCGTTCTCTTCAAATCGACGGTTCATGGGCCCGGTTCTGAGGTCGGAGACCAGATCCGCGGTTTGCCGGATTTGCCGTTGCACGCGCGTCGCTCCAGCCCCTCTCCAATTGCTTGCGTCATCTGTCCTACGTCGCCCCGCGGAGCTCGTCTCCAATTAACCGGGCACTGGAAAGGAACGAAAATGAAAAAACTGCGGGACTCGACGCCCAGTGCCGAAATTATTGGGGTTGTCCTTAATGTTGTTTGTTTGTTTTTTTTGGGTTCAATTATGGTCAGGTAGGCCCCACAGCCGATGGGGAACCGGCGGTTCGGCAGGCCTGCGCGCAGCACGAGGTAGGGGTGGCGACGACAACATCTGACAGGCCATACCATTTCATGCGACGGCATGCCATTTCACGCGGGGGGGCTGGGGATAGCCAACCCATGGTCCTATGGCATGGCTCAAACGTGTCTTATATACTTTTAGGCGTTATAAGCTAACGGATGCGATCATACCAACTCACATGCACCGGATCCCATCAGAACTCCGAAGTTAAGCGAGTTTGGGCGAGAGTAGTACTAGGATGGGTGACCTCCTGGGAAGTCCCCGTGTTGCATCCCTTCTTTTTGTGCCTTTTTGACGTTTCAATTGTCGTGGGCGTTTGCTTTCCGTCGTCTTCTCCATCTGGCTGTCTTTGTTTTTCCACGACCCCGGGGCGCAGCGTGACAATCGGGGCAAACTATGATTAAAAACTCCCAGAAAGCCTAGGATTAACGAAGGAATTAAAATAGGAAAATAACACGGTTTCCAAAAACTTCAAAAACTGGATTTCGGGCTAGTGAACGATGTCGGATGCCCGAAAAAGCCCATGAGTCATGGCAACGCAATGAGTTTTACTCGTGACGCCGTTCTCTTCAAATCGACGGTTCATGGGCCCGGTTCTGAGGTCGGAGACCAGATCCGCGGTTTGCCGGATTTGCCGTTGCACGCGCGTCGCTCCAGCCCCTCTCCAATTGCTTGCGTCATCTGTCCTACGTCGCCCCGCGGAGCTCGTCTCCAATTAACCGGGCACTGGAAAGGAACGAAAATGAAAAAACTGCGGGACTCGACGCCCAGTGCCGAAATTATTGGGGTTGTCCTTAATGTTGTTTGTTTGTTTTTTTTGGGTTCAATTATGGTCAGGTAGGCCCCACAGCCGATGGGGAACCGGCGGTTCGGCAGGCCTGCGCGCAGCACGAGGTAGGGGTGGCGACGACAACATCTGACAGGCCATACCATTTCATGCGACGGCATGCCATTTCACGCGGGGGGGCTGGGGATAGCCAACCCATGGTCCTATGGCATGGCTCAAACGTGTCTTATATACTTTTAGGCGTTATAAGCTAACGGATGCGATCATACCAACTCACATGCACCGGATCCCATCAGAACTCCGAAGTTAAGCGAGTTTGGGCGAGAGTAGTACTAGGATGGGTGACCTCCTGGGAAGTCCCCGTGTTGCATCCCTTCTTTTTGTGCCTTTTTGACGTTTCAATTGTCGTGGGCGTTTGCTTTCCGTCGTCTTCTCCATCTGGCTGTCTTTGTTTTTCCACGACCCCGGGGCGCAGCGTGACAATCGGGGCAAACTATGATTAAAAACTCCCAGAAAGCCTAGGATTAACGAAGGAATTAAAATAGGAAAATAACACGGTTTCCAAAAACTTCAAAAACTGGATTTCGGGCTAGTGAACGATGTCGGATGCCCGAAAAAGCCCATGAGTCATGGCAACGCAATGAGTTTTACTCGTGACGCCGTTCTCTTCAAATCGACGGTTCATGGGCCCGGTTCTGAGGTCGGAGACCAGATCCGCGGTTTGCCGGATTTGCCGTTGCACGCGCGTCGCTCCAGCCCCTCTCCAATTGCTTGCGTCATCTGTCCTACGTCGCCCCGCGGAGCTCGTCTCCAATTAACCGGGCACTGGAAAGGAACGAAAATGAAAAAACTGCGGGACTCGACGCCCAGTGCCGAAATTATTGGGGTTGTCCTTAATGTTGTTTGTTTGTTTTTTTTGGGTTCAATTATGGTCAGGTAGGCCCCACAGCCGATGGGGAACCGGCGGTTCGGCAGGCCTGCGCGCAGCACGAGGTAGGGGTGGCGACGACAACATCTGACAGGCCATACCATTTCATGCGACGGCATGCCATTTCACGCGGGGGGGCTGGGGATAGCCAACCCATGGTCCTATGGCATGGCTCAAACGTGTCTTATATACTTTTAGGCGTTATAAGCTAACGGATGCGATCATACCAACTCACATGCACCGGATCCCATCAGAACTCCGAAGTTAAGCGAGTTTGGGCGAGAGTAGTACTAGGATGGGTGACCTCCTGGGAAGTCCCCGTGTTGCATCCCTTCTTTTTGTGCCTTTTTGACGTTTCAATTGTCGTGGGCGTTTGCTTTCCGTCGTCTTCTCCATCTGGCTGTCTTTGTTTTTCCACGACCCCGGGGCGCAGCGTGACAATCGGGGCAAACTATGATTAAAAACTCCCAGAAAGCCTAGGATTAACGAAGGAATTAAAATAGGAAAATAACACGGTTTCCAAAAACTTCAAAAACTGGATTTCGGGCTAGTGAACGATGTCGGATGCCCGAAAAAGCCCATGAGTCATGGCAACGCAATGAGTTTTACTCGTGACGCCGTTCTCTTCAAATCGACGGTTCATGGGCCCGGTTCTGAGGTCGGAGACCAGATCCGCGGTTTGCCGGATTTGCCGTTGCACGCGCGTCGCTCCAGCCCCTCTCCAATTGCTTGCGTCATCTGTCCTACGTCGCCCCGCGGAGCTCGTCTCCAATTAACCGGGCACTGGAAAGGAACGAAAATGAAAAAACTGCGGGACTCGACGCCCAGTGCCGAAATTATTGGGGTTGTCCTTAATGTTGTTTGTTTGTTTTTTTTGGGTTCAATTATGGTCAGGTAGGCCCCACAGCCGATGGGGAACCGGCGGTTCGGCAGGCCTGCGCGCAGCACGAGGTAGGGGTGGCGACGACAACATCTGACAGGCCATACCATTTCATGCGACGGCATGCCATTTCACGCGGGGGGGCTGGGGATAGCCAACCCATGGTCCTATGGCATGGCTCAAACGTGTCTTATATACTTTTAGGCGTTATAAGCTAACGGATGCGATCATACCAACTCACATGCACCGGATCCCATCAGAACTCCGAAGTTAAGCGAGTTTGGGCGAGAGTAGTACTAGGATGGGTGACCTCCTGGGAAGTCCCCGTGTTGCATCCCTTCTTTTTGTGCCTTTTTGACGTTTCAATTGTCGTGGGCGTTTGCTTTCCGTCGTCTTCTCCATCTGGCTGTCTTTGTTTTTCCACGACCCCGGGGCGCAGCGTGACAATCGGGGCAAACTATGATTAAAAACTCCCAGAAAGCCTAGGATTAACGAAGGAATTAAAATAGGAAAATAACACGGTTTCCAAAAACTTCAAAAACTGGATTTCGGGCTAGTGAACGATGTCGGATGCCCGAAAAAGCC
This sequence comes from Prunus campanulata, assembly GCA_034190965.1. NCBI lineage: Eukaryota > Viridiplantae > Streptophyta > Magnoliopsida > Rosales > Rosaceae > Prunus > Prunus campanulata. Next base: position 56,199 of record JAXCME010000091.1, on the reverse strand, counting down.
CATGAGTCATGGCAACGCAATGAGTTTTACTCGTGACGCCGTTCTCTTCAAATCGACGGTTCATGGGCCCGGTTCTGAGGTCGGAGACCAGATCCGCGGTTTGCCGGATTTGCCGTTGCACGCGCGTCGCTCCAGCCCCTCTCCAATTGCTTGCGTCATCTGTCCTACGTCGCCCCGCGGAGCTCGTCTCCAATTAACCGGGCACTGGAAAGGAACGAAAATGAAAAAACTGCGGGACTCGACGCCCAGTGCCGAAATTATTGGGGTTGTCCTTAATGTTGTTTGTTTGTTTTTTTTGGGTTCAATTATGGTCAGGTAGGCCCCACAGCCGATGGGGAACCGGCGGTTCGGCAGGCCTGCGCGCAGCACGAGGTAGGGGTGGCGACGACAACATCTGACAGGCCATACCATTTCATGCGACGGCATGCCATTTCACGCGGGGGGGCTGGGGATAGCCAACCCATGGTCCTATGGCATGGCTCAAACGTGTCTTATATACTTTTAGGCGTTATAAGCTAACGGATGCGATCATACCAACTCACATGCACCGGATCCCATCAGAACTCCGAAGTTAAGCGAGTTTGGGCGAGAGTAGTACTAGGATGGGTGACCTCCTGGGAAGTCCCCGTGTTGCATCCCTTCTTTTTGTGCCTTTTTGACGTTTCAATTGTCGTGGGCGTTTGCTTTCCGTCGTCTTCTCCATCTGGCTGTCTTTGTTTTTCCACGACCCCGGGGCGCAGCGTGACAATCGGGGCAAACTATGATTAAAAACTCCCAGAAAGCCTAGGATTAACGAAGGAATTAAAATAGGAAAATAACACGGTTTCCAAAAACTTCAAAAACTGGATTTCGGGCTAGTGAACGATGTCGGATGCCCGAAAAAGCCCATGAGTCATGGCAACGCAATGAGTTTTACTCGTGACGCCGTTCTCTTCAAATCGACGGTTCATGGGCCCGGTTCTGAGGTCGGAGACCAGATCCGCGGTTTGCCGGATTTGCCGTTGCACGCGCGTCGCTCCAGCCCCTCTCCAATTGCTTGCGTCATCTGTCCTACGTCGCCCCGCGGAGCTCGTCTCCAATTAACCGGGCACTGGAAAGGAACGAAAATGAAAAAACTGCGGGACTCGACGCCCAGTGCCGAAATTATTGGGGTTGTCCTTAATGTTGTTTGTTTGTTTTTTTTGGGTTCAATTATGGTCAGGTAGGCCCCACAGCCGATGGGGAACCGGCGGTTCGGCAGGCCTGCGCGCAGCACGAGGTAGGGGTGGCGACGACAACATCTGACAGGCCATACCATTTCATGCGACGGCATGCCATTTCACGCGGGGGGGCTGGGGATAGCCAACCCATGGTCCTATGGCATGGCTCAAACGTGTCTTATATACTTTTAGGCGTTATAAGCTAACGGATGCGATCATACCAACTCACATGCACCGGATCCCATCAGAACTCCGAAGTTAAGCGAGTTTGGGCGAGAGTAGTACTAGGATGGGTGACCTCCTGGGAAGTCCCCGTGTTGCATCCCTTCTTTTTGTGCCTTTTTGACGTTTCAATTGTCGTGGGCGTTTGCTTTCCGTCGTCTTCTCCATCTGGCTGTCTTTGTTTTTCCACGACCCCGGGGCGCAGCGTGACAATCGGGGCAAACTATGATTAAAAACTCCCAGAAAGCCTAGGATTAACGAAGGAATTAAAATAGGAAAATAACACGGTTTCCAAAAACTTCAAAAACTGGATTTCGGGCTAGTGAACGATGTCGGATGCCCGAAAAAGCCCATGAGTCATGGCAACGCAATGAGTTTTACTCGTGACGCCGTTCTCTTCAAATCGACGGTTCATGGGCCCGGTTCTGAGGTCGGAGACCAGATCCGCGGTTTGCCGGATTTGCCGTTGCACGCGCGTCGCTCCAGCCCCTCTCCAATTGCTTGCGTCATCTGTCCTACGTCGCCCCGCGGAGCTCGTCTCCAATTAACCGGGCACTGGAAAGGAACGAAAATGAAAAAACTGCGGGACTCGACGCCCAGTGCCGAAATTATTGGGGTTGTCCTTAATGTTGTTTGTTTGTTTTTTTTGGGTTCAATTATGGTCAGGTAGGCCCCACAGCCGATGGGGAACCGGCGGTTCGGCAGGCCTGCGCGCAGCACGAGGTAGGGGTGGCGACGACAACATCTGACAGGCCATACCATTTCATGCGACGGCATGCCATTTCACGCGGGGGGGCTGGGGATAGCCAACCCATGGTCCTATGGCATGGCTCAAACGTGTCTTATATACTTTTAGGCGTTATAAGCTAACGGATGCGATCATACCAACTCACATGCACCGGATCCCATCAGAACTCCGAAGTTAAGCGAGTTTGGGCGAGAGTAGTACTAGGATGGGTGACCTCCTGGGAAGTCCCCGTGTTGCATCCCTTCTTTTTGTGCCTTTTTGACGTTTCAATTGTCGTGGGCGTTTGCTTTCCGTCGTCTTCTCCATCTGGCTGTCTTTGTTTTTCCACGACCCCGGGGCGCAGCGTGACAATCGGGGCAAACTATGATTAAAAACTCCCAGAAAGCCTAGGATTAACGAAGGAATTAAAATAGGAAAATAACACGGTTTCCAAAAACTTCAAAAACTGGATTTCGGGCTAGTGAACGATGTCGGATGCCCGAAAAAGCCCATGAGTCATGGCAACGCAATGAGTTTTACTCGTGACGCCGTTCTCTTCAAATCGACGGTTCATGGGCCCGGTTCTGAGGTCGGAGACCAGATCCGCGGTTTGCCGGATTTGCCGTTGCACGCGCGTCGCTCCAGCCCCTCTCCAATTGCTTGCGTCATCTGTCCTACGTCGCCCCGCGGAGCTCGTCTCCAATTAACCGGGCACTGGAAAGGAACGAAAATGAAAAAACTGCGGGACTCGACGCCCAGTGCCGAAATTATTGGGGTTGTCCTTAATGTTGTTTGTTTGTTTTTTTTGGGTTCAATTATGGTCAGGTAGGCCCCACAGCCGATGGGGAACCGGCGGTTCGGCAGGCCTGCGCGCAGCACGAGGTAGGGGTGGCGACGACAACATCTGACAGGCCATACCATTTCATGCGACGGCATGCCATTTCACGCGGGGGGGCTGGGGATAGCCAACCCATGGTCCTATGGCATGGCTCAAACGTGTCTTATATACTTTTAGGCGTTATAAGCTAACGGATGCGATCATACCAACTCACATGCACCGGATCCCATCAGAACTCCGAAGTTAAGCGAGTTTGGGCGAGAGTAGTACTAGGATGGGTGACCTCCTGGGAAGTCCCCGTGTTGCATCCCTTCTTTTTGTGCCTTTTTGACGTTTCAATTGTCGTGGGCGTTTGCTTTCCGTCGTCTTCTCCATCTGGCTGTCTTTGTTTTTCCACGACCCCGGGGCGCAGCGTGACAATCGGGGCAAACTATGATTAAAAACTCCCAGAAAGCCTAGGATTAACGAAGGAATTAAAATAGGAAAATAACACGGTTTCCAAAAACTTCAAAAACTGGATTTCGGGCTAGTGAACGATGTCGGATGCCCGAAAAAGCCCATGAGTCATGGCAACGCAATGAGTTTTACTCGTGACGCCGTTCTCTTCAAATCGACGGTTCATGGGCCCGGTTCTGAGGTCGGAGACCAGATCCGCGGTTTGCCGGATTTGCCGTTGCACGCGCGTCGCTCCAGCCCCTCTCCAATTGCTTGCGTCATCTGTCCTACGTCGCCCCGCGGAGCTCGTCTCCAATTAACCGGGCACTGGAAAGGAACGAAAATGAAAAAACTGCGGGACTCGACGCCCAGTGCCGAAATTATTGGGGTTGTCCTTAATGTTGTTTGTTTGTTTTTTTTGGGTTCAATTATGGTCAGGTAGGCCCCACAGCCGATGGGGAACCGGCGGTTCGGCAGGCCTGCGCGCAGCACGAGGTAGGGGTGGCGACGACAACATCTGACAGGCCATACCATTTCATGCGACGGCATGCCATTTCACGCGGGGGGGCTGGGGATAGCCAACCCATGGTCCTATGGCATGGCTCAAACGTGTCTTATATACTTTTAGGCGTTATAAGCTAACGGATGCGATCATACCAACTCACATGCACCGGATCCCATCAGAACTCCGAAGTTAAGCGAGTTTGGGCGAGAGTAGTACTAGGATGGGTGACCTCCTGGGAAGTCCCCGTGTTGCATCCCTTCTTTTTGTGCCTTTTTGACGTTTCAATTGTCGTGGGCGTTTGCTTTCCGTCGTCTTCTCCATCTGGCTGTCTTTGTTTTTCCACGACCCCGGGGCGCAGCGTGACAATCGGGGCAAACTATGATTAAAAACTCCCAGAAAGCCTAGGATTAACGAAGGAATTAAAATAGGAAAATAACACGGTTTCCAAAAACTTCAAAAACTGGATTTCGGGCTAGTGAACGATGTCGGATGCCCGAAAAAGCCCATGAGTCATGGCAACGCAATGAGTTTTACTCGTGACGCCGTTCTCTTCAAATCGACGGTTCATGGGCCCGGTTCTGAGGTCGGAGACCAGATCCGCGGTTTGCCGGATTTGCCGTTGCACGCGCGTCGCTCCAGCCCCTCTCCAATTGCTTGCGTCATCTGTCCTACGTCGCCCCGCGGAGCTCGTCTCCAATTAACCGGGCACTGGAAAGGAACGAAAATGAAAAAACTGCGGGACTCGACGCCCAGTGCCGAAATTATTGGGGTTGTCCTTAATGTTGTTTGTTTGTTTTTTTTGGGTTCAATTATGGTCAGGTAGGCCCCACAGCCGATGGGGAACCGGCGGTTCGGCAGGCCTGCGCGCAGCACGAGGTAGGGGTGGCGACGACAACATCTGACAGGCCATACCATTTCATGCGACGGCATGCCATTTCACGCGGGGGGGCTGGGGATAGCCAACCCATGGTCCTATGGCATGGCTCAAACGTGTCTTATATACTTTTAGGCGTTATAAGCTAACGGATGCGATCATACCAACTCACATGCACCGGATCCCATCAGAACTCCGAAGTTAAGCGAGTTTGGGCGAGAGTAGTACTAGGATGGGTGACCTCCTGGGAAGTCCCCGTGTTGCATCCCTTCTTTTTGTGCCTTTTTGACGTTTCAATTGTCGTGGGCGTTTGCTTTCCGTCGTCTTCTCCATCTGGCTGTCTTTGTTTTTCCACGACCCCGGGGCGCAGCGTGACAATCGGGGCAAACTATGATTAAAAACTCCCAGAAAGCCTAGGATTAACGAAGGAATTAAAATAGGAAAATAACACGGTTTCCAAAAACTTCAAAAACTGGATTTCGGGCTAGTGAACGATGTCGGATGCCCGAAAAAGCCCATGAGTCATGGCAACGCAATGAGTTTTACTCGTGACGCCGTTCTCTTCAAATCGACGGTTCATGGGCCCGGTTCTGAGGTCGGAGACCAGATCCGCGGTTTGCCGGATTTGCCGTTGCACGCGCGTCGCTCCAGCCCCTCTCCAATTGCTTGCGTCATCTGTCCTACGTCGCCCCGCGGAGCTCGTCTCCAATTAACCGGGCACTGGAAAGGAACGAAAATGAAAAAACTGCGGGACTCGACGCCCAGTGCCGAAATTATTGGGGTTGTCCTTAATGTTGTTTGTTTGTTTTTTTTGGGTTCAATTATGGTCAGGTAGGCCCCACAGCCGATGGGGAACCGGCGGTTCGGCAGGCCTGCGCGCAGCACGAGGTAGGGGTGGCGACGACAACATCTGACAGGCCATACCATTTCATGCGACGGCATGCCATTTCACGCGGGGGGGCTGGGGATAGCCAACCCATGGTCCTATGGCATGGCTCAAACGTGTCTTATATACTTTTAGGCGTTATAAGCTAACGGATGCGATCATACCAACTCACATGCACCGGATCCCATCAGAACTCCGAAGTTAAGCGAGTTTGGGCGAGAGTAGTACTAGGATGGGTGACCTCCTGGGAAGTCCCCGTGTTGCATCCCTTCTTTTTGTGCCTTTTTGACGTTTCAATTGTCGTGGGCGTTTGCTTTCCGTCGTCTTCTCCATCTGGCTGTCTTTGTTTTTCCACGACCCCGGGGCGCAGCGTGACAATCGGGGCAAACTATGATTAAAAACTCCCAGAAAGCCTAGGATTAACGAAGGAATTAAAATAGGAAAATAACACGGTTTCCAAAAACTTCAAAAACTGGATTTCGGGCTAGTGAACGATGTCGGATGCCCGAAAAAGCCCATGAGTCATGGCAACGCAATGAGTTTTACTCGTGACGCCGTTCTCTTCAAATCGACGGTTCATGGGCCCGGTTCTGAGGTCGGAGACCAGATCCGCGGTTTGCCGGATTTGCCGTTGCACGCGCGTCGCTCCAGCCCCTCTCCAATTGCTTGCGTCATCTGTCCTACGTCGCCCCGCGGAGCTCGTCTCCAATTAACCGGGCACTGGAAAGGAACGAAAATGAAAAAACTGCGGGACTCGACGCCCAGTGCCGAAATTATTGGGGTTGTCCTTAATGTTGTTTGTTTGTTTTTTTTGGGTTCAATTATGGTCAGGTAGGCCCCACAGCCGATGGGGAACCGGCGGTTCGGCAGGCCTGCGCGCAGCACGAGGTAGGGGTGGCGACGACAACATCTGACAGGCCATACCATTTCATGCGACGGCATGCCATTTCACGCGGGGGGGCTGGGGATAGCCAACCCATGGTCCTATGGCATGGCTCAAACGTGTCTTATATACTTTTAGGCGTTATAAGCTAACGGATGCGATCATACCAACTCACATGCACCGGATCCCATCAGAACTCCGAAGTTAAGCGAGTTTGGGCGAGAGTAGTACTAGGATGGGTGACCTCCTGGGAAGTCCCCGTGTTGCATCCCTTCTTTTTGTGCCTTTTTGACGTTTCAATTGTCGTGGGCGTTTGCTTTCCGTCGTCTTCTCCATCTGGCTGTCTTTGTTTTTCCACGACCCCGGGGCGCAGCGTGACAATCGGGGCAAACTATGATTAAAAACTCCCAGAAAGCCTAGGATTAACGAAGGAATTAAAATAGGAAAATAACACGGTTTCCAAAAACTTCAAAAACTGGATTTCGGGCTAGTGAACGATGTCGGATGCCCGAAAAAGCCCATGAGTCATGGCAACGCAATGAGTTTTACTCGTGACGCCGTTCTCTTCAAATCGACGGTTCATGGGCCCGGTTCTGAGGTCGGAGACCAGATCCGCGGTTTGCCGGATTTGCCGTTGCACGCGCGTCGCTCCAGCCCCTCTCCAATTGCTTGCGTCATCTGTCCTACGTCGCCCCGCGGAGCTCGTCTCCAATTAACCGGGCACTGGAAAGGAACGAAAATGAAAAAACTGCGGGACTCGACGCCCAGTGCCGAAATTATTGGGGTTGTCCTTAATGTTGTTTGTTTGTTTTTTTTGGGTTCAATTATGGTCAGGTAGGCCCCACAGCCGATGGGGAACCGGCGGTTCGGCAGGCCTGCGCGCAGCACGAGGTAGGGGTGGCGACGACAACATCTGACAGGCCATACCATTTCATGCGACGGCATGCCATTTCACGCGGGGGGGCTGGGGATAGCCAACCCATGGTCCTATGGCATGGCTCAAACGTGTCTTATATACTTTTAGGCGTTATAAGCTAACGGATGCGATCATACCAACTCACATGCACCGGATCCCATCAGAACTCCGAAGTTAAGCGAGTTTGGGCGAGAGTAGTACTAGGATGGGTGACCTCCTGGGAAGTCCCCGTGTTGCATCCCTTCTTTTTGTGCCTTTTTGACGTTTCAATTGTCGTGGGCGTTTGCTTTCCGTCGTCTTCTCCATCTGGCTGTCTTTGTTTTTCCACGACCCCGGGGCGCAGCGTGACAATCGGGGCAAACTATGATTAAAAACTCCCAGAAAGCCTAGGATTAACGAAGGAATTAAAATAGGAAAATAACACGGTTTCCAAAAACTTCAAAAACTGGATTTCGGGCTAGTGAACGATGTCGGATGCCCGAAAAAGCCCATGAGTCATGGCAACGCAATGAGTTTTACTCGTGACGCCGTTCTCTTCAAATCGACGGTTCATGGGCCCGGTTCTGAGGTCGGAGACCAGATCCGCGGTTTGCCGGATTTGCCGTTGCACGCGCGTCGCTCCAGCCCCTCTCCAATTGCTTGCGTCATCTGTCCTACGTCGCCCCGCGGAGCTCGTCTCCAATTAACCGGGCACTGGAAAGGAACGAAAATGAAAAAACTGCGGGACTCGACGCCCAGTGCCGAAATTATTGGGGTTGTCCTTAATGTTGTTTGTTTGTTTTTTTTGGGTTCAATTATGGTCAGGTAGGCCCCACAGCCGATGGGGAACCGGCGGTTCGGCAGGCCTGCGCGCAGCACGAGGTAGGGGTGGCGACGACAACATCTGACAGGCCATACCATTTCATGCGACGGCATGCCATTTCACGCGGGGGGGCTGGGGATAGCCAACCCATGGTCCTATGGCATGGCTCAAACGTGTCTTATATACTTTTAGGCGTTATAAGCTAACGGATGCGATCATACCAACTCACATGCACCGGATCCCATCAGAACTTCGAAGTTAAGCGAGTTTGGGCGAGAGTAGTACTAGGATGGGTGACCTCCTGGGAAGTCCTCGTGTTGCATCCCTTCTTTTTGTGCCTTTATGACGTTTCAATTGTCGTGGGCGTTTGCTTTCCGTCGTCTTCTCCATCTGGCTGTCTTTGTTTTTAAATGACCCCGGGGCGCAGCGTGACAATCGGGGCAAACTATGATTAAAAACTCCCAGAAAGCCCAGGATTAACGAAGGAATTAAAATAGGAAAATAACACGGTTTCCAAAAACTTCAAAAACTGGATTTCGGGCTAGTAAACGATGTCGGATGCCCGAAAAAGCCCATGAGTCAGGGCAAGGCAATGAGTTTTACTCGTGACGCCGTTCTCTTCAAATCGACGGTTCATGGGCCCGGTTCTGAGGTCGGAGACCAGATCCGCGGTTTGCCGGATTTGCCGTTGCACGCGCGTCGCTCCAGCCCCTCTCCAATTGCTTGCGTCATCTGTCCTACGTCGCCCCGCGGAGCTCGTCTCCAATTAACCGGGCACTGGAAAGGAACGAAAATGAAAAAACTGCGGGACTCGACGCCCAGTGCCGAAATTATTGGGGTTGTCCTTAATGTTGTTTGTTTGTTTTTTTTGGGTTCAATTATGGTCAGGTAGGCCCCACAGCCGATGGGGAACCGGCGGTTCGACAGGCCTGCGCGCAGCACGAGGTAGGGGTGGCGACGACAACATCTGACAGGCCATACCATTTCATGCGACGGCATGCCATTTCACGTGGGGGGGCTGGGGATAGCCAACCCATGGTCCTATGGCATGGCTCAAACGTGTCTTATATACTTTTAGGCGTTATAAGCTAACGGATGCGATCATACCAACTCACATGCACCGGATCCCATCAGAACTCCGAAGTTAAGCGAGTTTGGGCGAGAGTAGTACTAGGATGGGTGACCTCCTGGGAAGTCCTCGTGTTGCGTCCCTTCTTTTTGTGCCTTTTTGACGTTTCAATTGTCGTGGGCGTTTGCTTTCCTTCGTCTTATTCATCTGGTTGTCTTTGTTTTTCCACGACCCCGGGGCACAACATGACAATCGGGGCAAACTATGATTACATACTCCCAGAAAGCCTAGGATTATACGGGGGGGCTTGGGATTGCCAACCCATGGTCATATGGCATGGCTCAAACGTGGCTTATATACTTCCCAAATCAGACCTCCCACCATATTATGATGTTGCCCATGTTTTGAGCCCGATCCGAAATCGATTGATCCAAGGAATTGGAAACCCCAAGTTTGTACGAAGTTCATGCCGTAGTTGAATCATTGCATAGTTTTAGTGACTGGATTTCACTAAAAACTTACCAAAAGAGGCCTCCCACCATATTATCATGTTGCCCAAGTTTTGGGCCTAATCCGAAATCAATTGGTCAAAGAAATTGGACACTTCAACTTCGTATGAAGTTCATGCGAAGTTCGTACCATGGTTGGAACATTGCATTGTTTTAGTGGTTGGATTTCACTAAAAACTTACCACATGAGTCCTCCCACCATATTATGATGTTTCCCACGTTTTGGGCCCGATATGAAATTAATTGGTCAAAGAAATTGGACACTTCAAGTTCGTACGAAGTTTGTACGATGTTCGTATCATGGTTGAAACATTGCATAGTTTTGGTGATTAGGTTTCGCTGAAAACTTACCAAATGAGCCCTTCCACCATATTATGATGTTCCCCAAGTTTTGGGCTTGATCTGAAATCAATTGCTCAATGAAATTGGACACTTCAAGTTCATACAAAATTTGTACCGTGGTTGGAACATTGCATAGTTTTTGTCCTCCCGCCCTATTATGATGTTGGCCAAGTTTTGGGCCCGATCCAAAATCAATTGGTCAAAGAAATTGGACACTTCAAGTTCGTACGAAGTTCATGTGATGTTTGTACCATGGTAGAAACAATGCATAGTTTTAGTGATTGGATTTCTCTAAAAACTTGCCAAGTGAGTCCTCCCATCATATTATGTTGTTCTTCAAGTTTTGGCCCGATCCGAAATCAATTGGTCAAAGAAATTGGACACTTCAAGTTCGTACGAAGTTCGTGCAAAGTTCGTACCATGGTTGGAACAATGCATATTTTTAGGGGTTGGATTTCACTAAAAACTTACCACCTGAGTCCTCTGACCATATTATGATGTTGCCCAAGTTTTAGGTCCTATTCGAAATTAATTGGTTAAAGAAATTGGACACTTCAAGTTTTTGGGATGTTCGTAACGTGATTGAAACATTGCACAGTTTTAGTCATTGGGTTTCACTGAAAACTTACCAACTGAGTCCTTCCACCATATTACGAAGTTCCCCAAGTTTGGACCCGATCTGAAATCAATTGGTCAAAGAAATTGGACACTTCAAGTTCATTCAAAGTTCTTGCGAAGTTCGTACCGTGGTTAGAACATTGCGTAGTTTTAGTGTTTGGATTTCACTGAAAACTAACTGAATGAGTCCTTCCACCATATTATGATGTTGCCCATGTTTTTGGCCTAATCCGAAATCTATTGATCAAAGAAATTGTACACTTCAGGTTCATTCGAAGTTCGTGCGAAGTTCGTACCGTTGTTGGAACATTGCATAGTTTTAGTGGTTGGATTTCACTGAAAACTTACCAAATGAGTCCGCCCACCATATTATGATGTTGCCCAAGTTTTGGGCCCGATCCAAAATCAATTGATCAAAGAAATTGGACACTTCAAGTTCATATAAAGTCCGTGCGAAGTTTGTACCGTGGTTGAAACATTGCATAGTTTCAATAGTTGGATTTCATTGAAAACTTACCAAATGAGTCCTCCAACCATATTATGATGTTTCCCAAGTTTTGGGCCCGATCAGAAATCAATTGTTGAATGTAATTGGACACTTCAAGTTCGTACGAAGTTCGTGCAAAGTTCGTATTGTGGTTGGAACATTGCACTGTTTTAGTAGTTGGATTTCACTAAAAACTTTCCACATGAGTCCTCCCACCATATTTTGATGTTGCCCACATTTTATGCCTGATCAAAAATCAATTGATCAAAGGAATTGGAAACTTCAAGTTCATACGAAGTTCGTGCGAAGTTCGTACCGTGGTTGGAACAATGCATACTTTTTGTGGTTGGATTTCACTAAAAACTTACCATATGAGTCCTCCCACTGTATTATGATATTTCCCAGGTTTTGGGCCCAATCTGAAATTAATTGCTCAAAGAAATTGGACACTTCAAGTTCATGCGAAGTTTGTACGATGTTTGCATCGTGGTTGAAACATTGCATAGTTTTGGTGATTAGGTTTCGCTAAAAACTTACCAAATGAGCCCTTCCACCATATTATGATGTTCCCCAAGTTTTGCGCTTGATTCGAAATCAATTGCTCAATGAAATTGTCTACCGCGCAAATCACACGGCCTGGAGTTCCGGGCCGAGGGGATATGCGTTGACACGCGGCTTCTTGCTTTTGGGTCCGGTGCGGTTGTGCGCAGGCGTGCCAGCACGGTCTACCGTGCGTCGAGATGTTTGATGTGGATGGAAGTGGTTAAGTGGTGCGCCTGTCCAAACTCGTCTTCTAATCAAACGATTGTGGCCGAGAGAGGAACTAATCTCGGCTGTCAAGTTCACGGCCTGAGCTACAAGGCCATTTAGTGGTGGTGTTGGTGGTGGGTTTCGGGCGGTGCTCCGGCGCGCTGCTCAATGAGCGACGGTCGTATGATATATGGGGTGAATGAGCGAATAACAAAGATGGTGCTCCGGCGCCTTGAAAATCAAGGGTCGTATGATATATTGATGAATGGATTTTCCTTACAATCTAACACTACTCCTAGGAAAGCAAGTAAAGATATTGAAAGTGCATTACAGGAAAATATAAGTTGCTCCGTGGGAGGCTTTGGTTTGGGGTTTGAACCCTTTGAATGTAGCTTGAGCCTTGTATTTATAGGAAGGGTTCCTGGAGGAGTAATCGAGGCTGAAAATCTACATGGTGGAGCCCGATTAGAGCAAGTGGATAGTCCAATCGACATTTGGAATCGTGAAGTATGGTGGTGTGACCCCATAAATCCTGGTGAATCTCGGCCGCCACCCTAATCGTGGTTTCTGCGCAACTGGCCGTGGGGACGCATTTATTGCTCTGATAGTTAGTCACCCAATCTCTCAAGCTGCAAGAATTCTTGTGAGAATGTCTGCGTCTAATCACTCTGTCCTCTGTCGCCAAACCCCGACTTCAGTCACTTCCCACCTTCCCTCGTGCATTAAATGCTTATTCGTGGCCAGTGGGTTTGCTGCAATAAACAGAGGCACTACTTCATTAAATGAAGCGTGGGACCCTGCTGCCACTTGATGATCTGACTTTAATGCCTTTGGCCGTAATTTTGTTCGGCCTCGGCCTCGGCCTATAATCGAGGCCGAGAAGATCATGCCTTAGCAACTTTTCTTTTGTCTTCAGGAAGGCCAAATATCTTGGCGCAATGCTGCGTTTTAGTTCCACGAGTAAGTGCTAGGGCCGAGAAAAGGGGCCCCTTCGGTCAGTTCATGGCCGTGATTTATTAGGCACAAACATTGCCCCCACATCCCTGGATCCTTCGGTCTCGGCATGGGTAGGGGTCGAATGGATTCCAAGGGATGGACCCTTAGCATTCCTCCTGAAGTGATTGACAACTGAGGCATTAAATGTGCAGGTCAGTCGGCGCATTGAATGCTTCAAGCACGTCGTGCAAGTCATTATTGCCCAGCCTTATGCGAGGCGTCGCTTCGTTTCGTCAGAGGAAACGACGGCCTTTGGGCTTTCGACACGTCATCGTGCTTTTTGAGCACGCTGTTAGAGCCTTACGCCTCTTGAAAGGGACATGCCCTTTCGTTTCGAATTCTAGCGCCAATATAAAAACTCAAACCCCTTCGTTTTTTTCCTTACGCTTTCAGAATTCTCAGACGCCCAAGCTTTGCCAAAAACCTTTCTCAATCCTTCAATCCTACCGCACTCTCGAATCTACAAGTTTACCAGAGAATCCTTGCCTGAAACCACGATTCCCTTTTACTCTTGAGTTTCGCCCTTTCCAGAACCTACAAACCCTCACCCTTTTCTGTATTTTCTTCCAGTGCTCTTCATGTTCATCACCTTTTCTCTGCATTTTCCTCTTAAACACCCAACTTAAATCTGTTTTAATGGCCTCCAGTACCTCCACATCTGTTGAAGCTCGGTCCCAAGCCTTTGAGACTGAGTTCGAAGACATCTGCCGAGAAATCCAGGGCTCGGTCCTTCCTAACATTATTTCGCCCTGGACTGACGATGATGGCGCTGCCACTGATTCCTGCGTCCTCGGCCCCTCTATTAATGGCGGAATGCCAGAGAGGCTTGTGGCCCATTTGAAGAACAATTTGGTGGACCTCTCGGCCTTCGACGGGGGAGACTTCCAAGATTGGAACGTCGTCAGGCCGCAGCAACAATGGCCAACTGTGACCCCGGATTGGGAGAAATGGCTGCCGAGGATGGAGCATTTCTTCGGACAGCAATGGAAAGATCAAGGCATCTACCACTTGATCAAACTGTTCGACCGGCCGCTCGTCATGGATCGGTCGCTCTTGGCCGCGGCCCTGTGCTTTTGGTCGTCGGCCACCAACACCATGAACTTTCGGTTTGGTATGATGACGCCGACCGTGCTAGATATGGCCGCCCTATTCGGCCTTTCTCCTCTCGACGTGGAAGTGAACGCCGCACTTGTTGCTCCTGAAGTGGAGGGGAGTTTTAAGGCCGCATGGCCCACTCTTACGAGACTCGCCGGGAGCAAGGCGAAGAACATGCTCAACTATTCCAGCTTCTACAGCAACTTCGGCGTAGAGGATAGTGCCGAAGATGACGCCATCGCCCCCCTCAGCAAAGTTGAGCAAGCCGCATTCTTATTGTACTGGCTGTGCAAGTTTGTGTTCTGCACCCAGGCGAACAAGGTCACCCTGGAGTTCGCCCACCTAGCCGATTACCTTGCCCAGGGCGGAAGATTAGCGCTCGGCCCATTCCTGCTCAGCCATATCTACAGCACGCTTCACGACATCATCACCGATGGGATGAAGCCGAAGCACGGCGGTCCACTGTGGGCCTTTCAGTTCTGGCTACAGGCTTACTTCCCAGAGTTGAGGGGGGTGGCCAATATTACTGATACCGAGCCGCTGGCCAATGCCTTCGCACGAGCCCCCAGGAAGCATAATGCCACGGCCTTCTGCTACAAATTCTTCTACGGCTTGACCGAGAGGACTGGTACGCAGTTCCGAGTATGCCTTGCTCGGCCGTTCCCCCTGTTCCTAGCTCACGACCTCTCCGTTATTCTTGATGGCGAGACGGAGAATAATCTGAAGGAGATCTGGAGCTCCTTCCTAGTGTCGCGCGATCTTCACTGCGGCCTGTCCAAAGCCGGGGCCGAGGTTTACCTGCCGAACTTCGTGGCGCGGCAATTCGGCCTGATTCAGACGGCCCCACTCCCCCTTCTGTCAACCAACCAGCTCTCGTCCTGGAGGGCCAATGTCCCCCAGCAGCACGGCGTAGCTAGCATAACCTTCCAGCTCCAAAGGGAGATGACCTTCCTGACTCTGACGCCTTGGCTGCGTCGTAATGCCTACGACGAAGATGGAAGGGTCTGGTACGAGGAATGTAGCTCGGCCAGATTTATTCAGCCTGTTGAAGAGGCCGTGAGGGGGGCCTTGAAGAACGCAGATTGGGACCCTCTTATCCCCAAGGGCAGCAAAGTGAAGAAGGTATCAGCCGGGCCTCCTCGCCCGAGTACCCCGGCCGTGGCTGCACCTAAGGTGACGTCCCCTCCCTCGGCTGGAACAACGGCCGTGGCTTCCACCGCGGCCCCATCCTCGACTGCAGCCCCAGCTCCCAGGGTGACGCCTGTGGTGGGGGCGCGAAAGACGCTGGCGCATAGGACCGTGTCGTCCTCCCCGCCGGCTCGACCGATCACTGCCGCTGGTAAGCCTTGCTCATTTTATTTATTTATCATTATTATTCGCCGGCCTCTCTAAGCCACTTTTGTCCTTGGTTACCTCACCTCTCTTTTACTTCTTCTCTTCGTATACGCAGCCCCGGGTCGTAAGAGGGGCCGAGAGGCGCCAAGTAATGAGGCCGCAATGGTTGAGGCCGTACCGGCCCAGAGTGCCGTGGCTGAGAAGGCAGCCTTGAAGCGGCCGAGAAAAAGGACCCTCTTTGCTTTCTCGGAGGGCGGGGATGAGGAGGAAGTCCCTCCTGTGATTGTGAGTGAAGCTCCCCCTGTGACCGTAAGTATTTCTCCTTGGCCTCCTTTTTCCTTTCTTTATTTTCTAGGTCACCCCCTTCCCCCTTTTATGCATTTTGGTAATCTGGTTCTTTCCTCAGGACGTGGTAATTGTCGAGGAGGAAACTGCGGCCGAGGTGCCTTATGTAGAGGAAGCGGCCGCTGCCCAAATGGTGGTCGAGGAGGTGGGAGCCGCAAAGGTAGCGGTTGAGGAGGCGGCCACTGCTGAGGAAGTGGTTGAGATGCTGGATGCTGAGACTGCGTCCGCAGAAGTGCCGCCTGCCGAAGAGGCCGCTGAGGAGGCTGCCGACGAGAGCGCCGAGGAGGCTACCGAAGAGGCCACTGAAGAGGCTGTCGAAGAGGCTACTGCGGACGTGCCTGTTGAGCCATTGCCGTCCGCTCCTCGTCGTCCAAGCGGCATTGCCTTCCGCTCGGTAAGGGTTCGCTCTCCTTATACCTAACTTCATTGTTTTCTTTTTAGAATTGCACTATACTTTTGACCGAATTTTTTGCTTCCAACCTCCCCAGTCGTCGCTGCCGCTGTCCACGGTTGCTGCAACCATGCCCCTTGCGCCGTTGTCCCAGGACTCGACGGTTGTGACCGAGCCGGCGGTAACTGGAGCCACGGTTGTGAGTGTGCCAAGTCTCCTGCGGACTACTTCGGCGGTCATGACCGAGCTTTCGCTCGCCGTGAGTATTCAGTCCTTTCTTTTGTTATCTCCTTGTGTCCTAGCTGGTTGTCTCTCACCCAACCTCTCTCTCATGTCCAGGAGACCACCTACTCCGATGATCTCGAGGAGCTATACACCAGCCTCCATGAGGAAGGAGGTAGCTCGACCTCGGCTCCCCTGGATGAGGATTCCAAGACCGTCATTGAACGGCTCCGAGAGTTCCTTCTCCTTGGAGTTCATTAAATGACCGCCGCCGGGGCGCTCATGGAGTTTAGGTCCTGCTTGGATACGGCCATGGCGCTTGGTCTGCTAAACTCGGCTCAGCTGGATGAATTGCAAGCCTGCCTGGCTGAAGGCGAGGAAATGATCGACCGGTATGCTGAAGCTGTTACGCGGATGGCCGAGGGGAGCTCGCTCGAGTAGGATCTGGCGGAGATAAAAGAACAAGTCCGACCTGCGATGGCCCGATTGAAAGAAAATGACCTCATCGTCCAACGGGAGAATGAAGAACTTGCGCAGGTCGAGGCTCAGATTGCCGAGCTCCAGGCTCGCCGAGATCTCATACTCCAGCGCCAAGATGGCGCGGTCGCAACCGGGAACGAGCTGAAATCTTCGGCCAAGCAAATCCTCAAAGCAGCAACTGGGACGAAGAAGGCCCTGGCCGAGCGGAAGCTGATCCGAGCGAGATGGCAGGCGGACATCGACGGCGGGGATATCGCTTGGAGAAGGATCACCTGCCTGATCTGGGGGATGTTCAGTGAAGGAATCTAGGCGAGCGGCGAGCGGCTGTTTTGAACATTTTTGGGATGTAATAATTAGCCATACACATACATTTTATTTTATTTATATATATATTTTCTCTTTGTTCATGACCACAGACAAATATATGTATATGTTATTTCGGCCGTGATTGGCCGTTCTCTTTTTCTGTAAGAAATTACCCTTTTATCTAAATGTAAGGCGAGGGCCTTCTTTTCTGAAAGACTAAATGTATACTTTTCTTCTCTATACGATAGCCGCGCCTTTTGGTTAGCCCGTCTGCCTACTTTCCTCTCTTCTTCTTCTTAACTTTTTTTGTCGTAGGCCCTCGGCGCCATTTTTTCTGGAACTTGCACCGAGTTGTAGGCATCGAGTCTCAACTGTTCTGAACTCTTTGAACTCTTGGGCATCATTTGCGAGTAGTCCTTCTTCTTTCGGCCACGTTGCCCGATAACTTGAAGAAATCGAACCCTCCGCTTTAATAGTTTATTAGTGTCATGGCCGTTAGCCAAGACATAAGGAGATGTGCCCACGGCCGAGTTTTTTGAGGCGCGGCGTGCCCAAAAAGCTTTAGGAAATAAATTGCGTTAAACTCTAGGTTTCCTTGATAGGCACGGCCTTGGGTAACCTGGTGCCCCCGGCTCCCCCTGTATTCAACCGTCTTTGGTGATAGGCCGGATATCCTCGAACTGAAACCCTTAAAAGGCCTACCCTGTTGCGCGTCGTTTTGCGGCCTTACATGCTGGGCCGCTTGAGCATAGGGCTCGGCCAATGCGACCGGGCCGGGTAGTTTTAGAGGAATGCCGTGGGTTTGCCCGAGGTACGCTTGGTCCTCCGGCCATCGAGGTATGGCCACCTGGTTCTGTTGGGTTGCAACATAATGGGAACCCAGGTGCGTCTGCGTTGTCATCGGAATGGCCGGATCGTATATTTGTACTGGTAGTGCAACGATTGGGTCATTCTGATCGTGTTGCCGTGATGATGCTTCGGTCACACTGCTCTGGCCGGGTTGGGCCTGGTCGGCCAAAGTATGGGTTGAGCCGAATTGCTGAACCGTAGACAACGTAGGGCTACCTTGCCTTAACGCTTTGGCCAGAACGTGGAGCAGGCCATAAGATGTCTTTGCCGGGTAAGTTGGCCCGGGATGCGCCCTCGTAGACTGGGACTGCCCCCAGCTATTTGTCGGCGGCATAGAATGCTAGCCGTATCCTGATGCTTGGGTGTGGCCAGAGACGCCAAGGCTACTGCTTTCGCTGTAAGGCTCGATCCTTTCATGCTCTTGGCTTCTCTGTCCGGCTCTAGGAGGTGTTGTGGGTGAGGTTGCCGGCATTCTCTCTTGAGGAGAATCTGTCCATTGCGGCCATAAAGGATGTTTCTATCCTGTAGGCCTGCTTGGACATCAGATCTTCCACCACTGCTTGTTCTTGCATGGACTCGGCCGTGCGATCCGTCATTACTGGAATGCTGGCCGAGGTTCTGACCGCTTGTTCGGTCTCGGTGATAATGATTGGTGAGGTGGACTCAGGAGCCTCAGAAGTCATTTCGACTGCTTTGTTTTTGAGCTTTGCCTGTGCCCTGGTTTCCACCATAAGTTTTGACAAGAATCCCACCGAGCGTGCCAAAAGTGTCTACCGCGCAAATCTCACGGCCTGGAGTTCCGGGCCGAGGGGATATGCATTGACACGCGGCTTCCTGCTTTTGGGTCCGGTGCGGTTGTGCGCGGGCGTGCCAGCACAATCTACAGTGCGTCGAGATGTTTGATGTGGATGGAAGTGGTTAAGTGGTGCGCCTATCCGAACTCGTCTTCTAATCAAACGATTGTAGCCGAGAGAGGAACTAATCTCGGCTGTCAGGTTCACGGCCTGAGCTACAAGGCCGTTTAGTGGTGGTGTTGGTGGTGGGTTTCGGGCGGTGCTCCGGTGCGCTGCTCAATGAGCGACGGTCGTATGATATATGGGGTGAATGAGCGAATAACAAAGATGGTGCTCCGGCGCCTTGAAAATCAAGGGTCGTGTGATATATTGATGAATGGATTTTCCTTACAATCTAACACTACTCATAGGAAAGCAAGTAAAGATATTGAAAGTGCATTACAGGAAAATATAAGTTGCTCCGTGGGAGGCTTTGGTTTGGTGTTTGAACCCTTTGAATGTAGCTTGAGCCTTGTATTTATAGGAAGGGTTCCTGGAGGAGTAATCGAAGCTGAAAATCTGCATGGTGGAGCCTGATTAGAGCAAGTGGGTAGTCCAATCGACATTTGGGATCGTGAAGTATGGTGGTGTGACCCCATAAATCCTGGTGAATCTCGGCCGCCACCCTAATCGTGGTTTCTGCGCAACTGGCCGTGGGGACGCATTTATTGCTCTGATAGTTAGTCACCCAATCTCTCAAGCTGCAAGAATTCTTGTGAGAATGTCTGCGTCTAATCACTCTGTCCTCTGTCGCCAAACCCCGACTTCAGTCACTTCCCACCTTCCCTCGTACATTAAATGCTTATTCGTGGCCAGTGGGTTTGCTGCAATAAACAGAGGCACTACTTCATTAAATGAAGCGTGGGACCCTGCTGCCACTTGATGATCTGACTTTAATGCCTTTGGCCGTAATTTTGTTCGGCCTCGGCCTCGGCCTATAATCGAGGCCGAGAAGATCATGCCTTAGCAACTTTTCTTTTGTCTTCAGGAAGGCCAAATATCTTGGCGCAACGCTGCGTTTTAGTTCCACGAGTAAGTGCTAGGGCCGAGAAAAGGGGCCCCTTCAGCCAGTTCATGGCCGTGATTTATGATGTTTCCCAAGTTTTGGGTCCGATCCGAAATCAATTTGTTAAAGAAATTGGACACTTCAAGTTCGTACGAAGTTCATGCAAAGTTCGTACTGTAGTTGAAACGTTGCATAGTTTTAGTAATTGGATTTCACTAACAACTTACCAACTGAGTCCTCCCACCATATTATCATGTTGCCCAAGTTTTGACCCCGATCTGAAATGAATTGGTCAAAGAAATTGGACACTTTTAGTTCGTACAAAGTTCGTGCGATGTTGGTACCGTGGTTCAAACATTGCATAGTCTTAGTGATTGGATTTCACTAAAAACTTTCCAAATGAGTGATCCCACCATATTATGTTGTTCCACAAGTTTTAGGCCCGTTCCGAAATCAATTGGTCAAAGAAATTGGACACTTCAAGTTCGTACGAGGTTCATGCGAAGTTCATACCATGGTTGGAACAATATATATTTTTAGTGGTTGGATTTCACTAAAAACTTACCACATGAGTCCTTCCCCCCATATTATGACGTTGCCCAAGTTTTGGGCCTGATCCACCCTTAATTGGTCAAAGAAATTGGGTACTTCAAATTCGTACGAATTTCGAGCGAAGTTCGTTCCTTGGTTGGAACATTGCATAGTTTTAATGTTTGGGCCCGATCTGAAATTAATTGGTCAATGAAATTGGAAGCTTCAAGTTCGTTCAAAGTTCGTGCGATGTTCGTACCGTGGTTGAAACATTGCATAGTCTTAGTGATTGGATTTCACTAAAAACTTACCAAATGAGTCATCCCACCATATTATGATGTTCCCCAAGTTTTGGGCCCAATCCGAAATTAACTGGTCAAAGAAATTGGACACTTCAGGTTCGTGCGAAGTTCGTGCCATGGTTGGAACAATGCATATTTTTAGTGGTTGGATTTCGCTAAAAACTTACCACATCAGTCCACCCACCATTTTATGTTGTTGCCCAAGTTTTGGGCCTGATCCAAAATTAATTAGTCAAAGAAATTGGACATTTCAAGTTCGTACGAAGTTCGTGCGAAGTTCGTACCGTGGTTGGAACATTGCATAGTTTTAGTAGTTGGATTTCACTAAAAACTTACCAAATGAGTCATCCCACCATATTATGATGTTCCCCAAGTTTTGGGCCCAATCCGAAATTAACTGGTCAAAGAAATTGGACACTTCAGGTTCGTGCGAAGTTTGTACCGTGGTTGGAACAATGCATAGTTTTAGTGGTTGGATTTCTCTAAAAACTTACCACATGAGTCCCCCCCACCATTTTATGTTGTTTCCCAAGTTTTGGGCCCGATCCAAAATTAATTGGTCAAAGAAATTGGACACTTCAAGTTCGTACGAAGTTCGTACCGTGGTTGAAACATTGCATAGTCTAAGTGATTGGATTTCACTAAAAACTTACCAAATGAGTCATCCCACCATATTATGATGTGTCCCAAGTTTTCGGCCCGATCCGAAATCAATTGGTCAAAGAAATTGGACACTTCAAGTTCATTCGAAGTTCGTACCGTGATTGGAACATTGCATAGTTTTAGTAGTTGGATTTCACTGAAAACTTACCAATTTTGTCCTCCCACCGTATTATGTTGTTGCCCAAGTTTTGGGCTCAATGCAAAATCAATTGGTTAAAGAAATTGGACACTTCATGTGTAATAACCTGACCCTAAATTAATATTTAATTATTAATTTATTCAAGTAAAAGACAATTTTACCCCAAGAATATTTTAATGGTTTAAAAGTTGACTTTTTGTTCGGGAAGGAATCTGGGTTGTAATGAAGAAGTTACCCCAAGATGAGTCCGTAGACACGTACTGGGCTTAAGTCGGAGTTGTAACGAAGAAAGTACGATCAAAAGAAGGGTAGTTGCACAATCGTAATAGTTTGTGCCTAATAAATCTCGGTCGTAAACTGACTGAAAGGACTTCCTCTCGGCCCTAGCACCTGCCCATGAACTGAAACGTGGCGGTTCGTTAGGCATTTGCCTTCCTAAACACAAAAGAAAACCTGACGGCCGAGATTAGTTCCTCTCTCGGCCACAATCGTTTGGTTAGAAGTCGAACTCAAACAGGCGCACCACTTAACCATTTACCCAAACACATCACTCTCTCGACGCACGGTAGACCGTGCTGGCACGCCCGCGCACAACCGCACCGCATCCAAAAGAAGGACGTCATGTGTCGACACATATCCCCTCGGCCCGGAGCACCAGGCCATGAGATTTGCGAGCGCCAACACTTTTGGCACGCCCAGTGGGACCCCTGTCAAAAACTCATGGTGGAAACTAGGGCACAGGCGAAACTCAAGAATAAGACAGACGAAATGACTTCTGAGAATCCTGAGCCAACCTCACCGATAAATATCGCTGAGACCGAACAAGCTTTCAGAATCTCGGTCAGCGTTCCAATGACAACGGATCGCACGGCCGAGTCCATACAAGAGCAAGCAGTAGTGGAGGATCTAATGGCTAAGCAGGCCTACAGGATAGAGACATCGTTTATGGCTGCAATGGACAGATTTTCCTCAGAGCTGCGGATGCTCTTTCAGGAGAGGATGTCAGTAACCTCATCTGCAACACCTCCCAGAGCAGGACAGAGAAGGCAAGAGCGCGAGAGGATTGAGCCCTACGGCGAAAGCAGCAGCCTCAGCGGCTCTGGCCGCACCCAAGCGTCAGGCTACGGTCAGCATTCTCAGCCACCGACGAATAGCTGGGGGCAATCCCAGCCAACATGGGCAAATCCCGGACCGACCTACCCAGCAGGAACAGCATACGGCCCACTCCATGCTTTGGCCGTATCATTGGGGCAAAATAGCCCCACGCTTTCCGCGGTCCAGCAACTCGGCCCAACCCATACTTTGGTCGTCCAAACGCAACCTGGCCCAAGCAACGCGACCTCCACGACATCACAACAGCACGGTCAGAGTAGTTTGACCGTTGCACCACCGTTGCAGGCATACGGATCGGCCATTCCGACGGCAACGCAGACGCACCCAGGTTCCCATTGCCAGAATGATACAATCCGACAAAGCCAGGTGGCCACACCACTATGGCCGATGGACCATACGCACCCCGGTCAAACCCACGGCGCTTATCTAATGCCGCCTGACTCGGTCGCAACGGCCGAGCCCCTTGTTCAAGTGGCCCAGCAGGTAAGGCCACAAAACGATGTGCAATAGGTCCCGCGGCCGTTTGCAGCCCAGCTGGAGCAGCCCCCTCAGGGTCCTCGGGCCGAAGATGTTCAGCGTATGACCAAGGACGGCTTAGCCCAAAGGCGGCCGGAGGCACCAGGGTATACTGAGCCGTACCCATCAGAAAAGCCCAGGGCTTGGTATGACTTGCTCCCTAAGGCTTTTTGGGCATACCGCACATCGAAACACTCGGCCATGGGCACATCTCCTTATGTCTTGACCTACGGCCATGACACTGATGTACCAATGGAGCTAAAGGCTCGATTTCTTTCGATTACCGAGCGACCTGGGCGGGAGGTGAAGAACTACGCGCAAGCCATGGCCCAAGAGTTAGAAGAGTTAGAGCAGTCAAGACTCGACGCTTACAATTCGATGCAAGCTCAGGAACAAATGGCGCCAAGGGCCTACAACAAAAAGGTCAAACAAAAGACCTTTGCTGAGGGCGACCTAGTATGGCGCGCCGTGCTTCCTATTGGGACTAAAGACCCACGGTTCGGCAAGTTTTCGCCGAACTAGGAGGGGCATTCCAATTGAGAGATGGAGACGGAGAGCGTCATAGTTTGCCAATAAACGGCCAATACTTGAAAAAATATACCCCATCATTGTGGGAAACGGCCAAGATAGGAGTATGAAGATTGCAGCGAGTGAACTAAGGGAATTCAGTAGTATTAAAAGAGGAAGTGTAGTCAATCATTTTTCAAAGGGAAAGGTCGTATTTAAACTTAATTTAAAAAGGGTTCATATTTACAAGCAACGGCCAATTTTGGCCGAGTAAAAATATACATATGTATCTATGTAAAAAATTACATCCTAAAAATCTATGAGCGGCCGCCCGCCTAAACCCCCTCGCTGAACATCCCCCAGATCAGGCAGGTGATCCGTCTCCAGGCAATGTCCCCGCCGTCTATATCTGCCTGCCATCTCACCCGGATCAGCTTCCTCTCGGCCAGCGCCTTCTTCTTCTCGGTCAATATCTTAAAGATCTGCCTGGCCGAAGATGAGATCCCGACGAGCCTGGAGCTCGGCAATTTGGGCCTCAACCTGTGCAAGCTCCTCGTTCTCCCTTTGGAGAACGAGTTCATTTTCCTTCAACCGAGCCATAACAGGTTTGATTTGTTCTTTTATCTCCGCCAGCTCCTGCTCAAGCGAGCACCCCTCTGTCATCCTCGTACTAGCCTCCGCAAATCGACCGATCATCTCCTCGCCCTCGGCCAAGCGAGCCTGCAGCTCATCCAGCTGAGCCAAATCCAGCAGACCAAGCGCCATAGCTGTATCCAGGCAGGACCTGAACTCCATGAAAGCCTCAGCAGTGGTCATTTGGTGGACTCCCAAGAAAAGGAACTCTCAGAGCCGTTCAACAGCGGCCCTGGAATCCTCGTCCAAAGGGGCCGAGGCCGAGCTGCATCCCTCCTCATGGAGGCTAGCGTACAGTTCAGCAAGGTCATCCGAGGAGGCAGGTTCCTGAAAAGAAAAGAACAAAAAAGGAGGGATGCCAAGGAAATGAGCTAAGTACTTACTTCAGCGGTGAGCGGCGCGGCAGAGACTTCTGCGACCGAAAGCTTGGTCATGACTGCCGAAGCAACCAGCGGCGGACTCGGCACACTGGCGACCATGGCCTCGGTTACCACCAGCTTGGTCACAACCGTTGACTCATGGGACAACGGTGCTGGGGGCATGGCCGCAACGACCGTGGACAACGGCAGTGACGACCTGGGAGGCTGAGAGCAAAAGTTCGGTTAAAAGCATGTGGCAAAATCTAAAAATGAAGCTAAGTATGATAAACACAACGCTTACCGAGCGGATCACAATGCCGCTTGGACGATGGGGAGTGACCGGCAGCGGCTCGGCAGAGGCCGTGACAGCCAAGGTGGGCACGGCAGAGACGGCCGGGGGAGGTCCCACCAAGACAGCACGTGCTGGCTCCACGGCGATAGCCTCGCCGTTTGGTATGTCTGCGGTAGCAGCCTCAGGATCTGGCACCTCTACAGTTGCTGCCTTGACATCCAGCATTTTCACGGCCGCAACCTTAGCATCCAGTACCTCGGCGGTGGCTGCTTCCTCGACCGTCTCCTCTCCCTGAGAGTAGGGCCAGATTGTCAGAATATGTTAAAGGAGGACGTGGCCAAAAAACAAAGGAGAGGAAAGAAACCAAGGGGATTTACTTACGGTCACAGGACGGACTTCCTCCTCATCCTCACCCTCCGAGAGAGCAAGGAGGACCCTCTTTCTCGGCCGCTCTGGTACCTCCGCCTCGGCCGCAATACTTTCGGCCGGTGCAGCCTCAACCGCAATACTTTCGGTCGGTGCAGCCTCAACCGCTGCGGCCTCGGTACTCGCAGCCTCTCTACCCCTCTTACGACTTGGGGCTATATATGCAAAAAGAGAGAAGAGAGGTAAATAAACAAAGTCAAATGTGGCCGAGAGAGATCGAAGAAAGAGCCTAAGAAGAAGAGTACTTACCGACAGCAGCGCTCGGCCGAACCGACGGAGAGGATGGGGTCGCGGTTGAAGTCACGGCCGGTACTCTGGCCAAAGGAGGGGCCGTCATTCTGGACACGACCGCGACCGGGGCACTCGGCCGAGAAAGCACGACCGAGGCCTTCTTCCCTTTGCCAGCCTTGGGAGGGAGGGGGCCCCAATCTTCGACGGGACGAATGAATCTGGCCGAGATAAAGTTCTCGTACCAGCCCCTTCCATCTTCGTCGAACGCATTGCGACGCATCCACGGCCTCAGGGTGAGGAAGGTCATCCCCTTTTGAAGCTGGAAGGAGATCCCAGCCACACCGTGGTTCTGGGGGACATCGGCCCTCCATGACGAGAGCCGGTTGGTTGACAGAGGGAAGAGAGGGACCGTCTGAATTAAACCAAATTGCCTTGCCACGCAATGCGGCAAGTAAACCTCGGCCCCGGCCTTGGATAGGCAGCAGTGAAGATCGCGCGCAACCAAGAAGGAGCCCCAGATCTTCCTCAGATCATTCTCCGTTTCACCGTCAGGAACAGAGGATACGGCCAAGCAAGACACACCCGGAACTGCGACCCGGTCCTCTCGGTCAACCCATAGAAAAACTTGAAGCAAAATGCTGTTGCGTTGTGCTTCCTGGGGGCCCTGGCAAGGGCATTGGCCAACGGCTCGGTATCAGAGACCGTGGCTGCACCCCTCAGTTCTGGGAAGTAGGCTTGGAGCCAGAACTGGAAAGCCCAGAGTGGGCCACCATGCTTGGGCTTCATCTCATCAGTAACGACGTCGGGAAGCGTACGGTAGATGTGGCCGAGGAGGAATGGGCCGAGCGCTAGCCTCCCGCCCTGCGCAAGATAATCAGCCAGATGGGCGAACTCCAGGGTAACTTTGTTCCCCTGGGTGCAGAACACAAACTTGCACAACCAATACAGCAAGAATGCGGCGTGCTCAACTTCGCCGAGGGGGGCAATGGCGTCATCTTCGGTGTTGTCCTCTACACCGAAGTTATTGTAAAAGCTGGAGTAGTTGAGCATGTTCTTCGCCTTGCTCCCAGCTAGTCTAGCGATCATGGGCCACGCGGCTTTAAAACTCCATTCGGCCTCAGGAGCAACCAGCGCAGCATTTACCTCCACGCCGAGAGGAGAAAGGCCGAATAGAGCGGCCATATCAAGCATGGTCGGAGTCATCATTCCGAACCGCAGATTCATCGTGTTTGTGGCCGAGCACCAAAAGCTGAGAGCCGCGGCCAAGAGCGACCGATCCATGGTAATCGGCTGGTCAAAAAGTTTGATCAGGTGGTAGATCCCCTGATTCCTCCATTGCTGGCCGAAGAAGTGCTCCATCCTCGGCCATTATTGCTGCGGCCGGATGACATTCCAATCTTGGTAGTCCCCCCCATCAAGAGCCGAGAGATCCACCAAGTTGTCCTTCAAATGGACTGCTAGCCTCTCTGGCATGCCACCCTCCAAAGAAGGGCCGAGGAGACAAGAGTCGTCGTCATCGGCCCAAGGCACGATGATGTTGGGTAGAACCGAGCCTTGGATTTCTCGGCAGATGTCTTCGAAGCCAGTCTGAAAGACTTGGGACCGAGCTTCAACAGATGTAGAGGTGCTGGAGGCCATTGAGACGAATTGAGGTTAGGTGTTTGGAAGAAAAGTGTAGAGAGAGATCGACGAACAATGAAGAACAAAACCCAGAAAAAGGTTCGAAGAGTTCGTGATCTTTCTGAAGAACAGAAGAAACAACTGAAATCGTTGGTTACTAACGAAGAAATAACTGGGCAGAAAGAGATGGAGTGCTAAGATTTGAAGTTTGAGAAGGTTGGAGAGTTAAGAGAAAATTTAGCTGAGTTTTTGGACTAAAAATTCTGAAAGCGTAAAGAAAGAACGAAGAAGGCAGGGTTTTTATATTGGCGCTAGAATTCGAACGAAAGGGCGTGGTCCTCTCGAGAGACGTAATGGTCTGACAGCGTGCTCGAGTACACGATGACATGTCGGAAGCCCAGCGCCGACCGACTCGCGTATTTAAGGCACCAACTGTCAATCACTTCAAAAGGAATGCAAAGGGTCCATCCCCTGGAATCCATTCGGCCTCTACCCATGCTGCGACCGAAGAATCCGGGGATGTGGGCGCAATGTTTGTGCCTAATAAATCTCGGTCGAAAACTGACCGAAAGGACTTCCTCTCGGCCCTAGCACTTGCCCATGAACTGAAACGTGGCGATTCGTTAGGCATTTGCCTTCCTAAACGTGGCCCATGAACTGAAACGTGGCGGTTCGTCAGGTCACCAACCACCAAACCAGGGCATTAAATGCATTCCCACGGCCAAAGGCGCAGAACCCACGATCAGGGCGGTGGCCGAGATTTACCAGGATTTATGGGGGTCACACCACCATGCTTCACGATCCCAAATGCCAATTTGACTACCCACTTGCTCTGATCAGGCTCCACCACGCAGATCTTTCAACCTCAATTGTCCCTCCAGGACTCCTCCTATAAATACTAAGCTCAAGCTACATTCAAAGGGTTCAAACACCAAACCAAAAGCCTCTCACGGAGCAAATTATATTTTCCTATCATTTATTTCTTGTAATGCACTTTCAATACCTTTACTTGCTTTCCTAGGAGTAGTGATAGATTGTAAGGAAAATCCATTCATCAATATATCATACGACCCTTGATCTTTAAGGCGTCGGAGCACCATCTCTATTACTCTCTCATCCACCCCATATATCATACGACCGTCGCTCACTGAGCAGCGCGCCGGAGCACCACCTAAAACCCACCATCAACACCACCACTAAACGGCCTTGTAGCTCAGGCCGTGAACCTGACGACCGAGATTAGTTCCTCTCTCGGCCACAATCGTTTGGTTAGAAGTCGAACTCAAACAGGCGCACCACTTAACCATTTACCCAAACACATCACTCTCTCGACGCACGGTAGACCGTTCTGGCACACCCACGCACAACCGCACCGCATCCAAAAGAAGGACGTCACGTGTCGACGCATATCCCCTCGGCCCGGAGCACCAGGCCGTGAGATTTGCGAGCGCCAACAGTAATTTTTGCAAAATTAGTTTTTTTTTTAAAACCAGACCTCTCTCTCTCTCCTCCCTCCTGCGCAGCCTCACTCTCTCTCTCCTCTATTCAGCCAGTTGCGACGGCAGCAACTTCCGGCAACGATTCCGGCCACATCCGGCCATCTCCGGTCACGAACTTGGTCCCATTCTCTTCATCTTTTACTCCTCTACACATCTATACTAGTTTCCAGCCCTAAATCTAAGGACACTTAAGCCAAAATTCAGGCCAAACTCAACCCAAAATCAGGCAGCTTCAAAACAATGGTTTTCGAAGGCTTTTCCAGCCAACTCCGGCTACCCCAAGCTGTGCAATCACACCCAAAACACTCCCCTACCTTCCCTTTGTGTTTTCCCTCGAAGACTTGACTTGATTTCATCCCAAAACCGTCAAATCCAAACCTAGAATTTCTAAGTTTTTCAAGAGACAGAAACCTTCGTTCGAGGGCTTTAAAGGTGGAATTGATCGTTGAGCCAAGGTATAAAGTTACTCCCCTTGATGTGCTTAATTTGTAGGTATGAGTATTGACCGACGGTTTGGAGTTTTCCGATCGACGGAAAATCGCTCTATACACCCGCCGGCAGTGTCGGCGCATGGTGGCACATCGGCGAGGTGTCAAGGTTGGGTTTTTGTCCTAGAATGTTCCCCACAACGGTATGCTTGGATTTCAATTTGGCTACCGTTTGATCGTCGATCAGATATCGCATATTAGGAGTTATCCGGGTTTGATGTGTTCGGACCGTTGGATCGACTTCATTTTCAAATATGTTAATCTAGGCACTTCTAGGATCATGTAGGAATTTGCGGATCGAGAATCATTGTCCTGGATACTCCGATTCAATAATTCAAAGTTTATATAAACAATAACCGTCTAATCGTGCGATCGCGAGCAATCCGACCGTTCAATTCGGACCAAACTTGCAGGGCATGTTTAGTAAAGTGTGTTGAGCCTATAGGAACTCTCAGATTGGTAATCGGAGGTCGTGGACCCCACGGGGTACCGAGTTGACCATTATCGGAACTTAATCACTTATTTAACCTCGGGTCTTTTTAGATGTTGTTAATTGCTTAAATAGGTATTCGGGCTTCTTCGAACTCGCAGGAAGGACCCTCAAAGGGTCAAGCTAGCTCGGACACTCAGTGAGTGGACATTTGTTTTCTAAATAGATTTAAGAAATTATTGTATCGTTATTATTAATTGTTTTGCTTATGGAATTGGTAATTTATGATTTCCAGTTTTCTAAATAGCGTTTTATGCATATTCGAATTTAGGTTGAGAACGATTATGAATGATTATTCATGAACGAAGTATTTATAGTTTTTGCTTTCAAGCATTTAGTTGAATTCAATCATTTTTATTAAATTTTGGTTATGTTCAAACATGAATGGCTTGGAAGGTAGAAAAGGAAATGATAACAAGATTTAAGGATTTAATGAGAAACAGAATTATAATTTTTCCAGGAAATGTTTTCAAACCACCTTAGGTACTCAAGATGTTGCCTTCGGATAATTAGTTGCCTTCGGTTGAGTCAGCGCGCGTTTGACATTTACCCCACAAGTCTTACGGATATCCGGACCGTGAGGAGCGAGGAATGCAGCTCGAGTCAACTTTGTGTTACCGAGGCCTGCGAGGATGTGTCACACTACGTGACACAAGGAATTGACAGTATAATGTGGGAATTAAATAGAAAAGCATGGAATTGACAGAATTATTATGGGTACACCTAGGTGGAAGGAAATTATTTCTTATCGATGCTTTAAATTGATTTTGATGATTTGATTGAATGCATGATTAATAATATATATAAATATGCATGTCTTAATTCATCGAATGACTCCTTCTGACAGGACCCAACCCAAATTTCATTTTGGAATCTGAGCCGAACCATGTGCGTATCCGATACCTGGCAGGTGTCGGGCACACTTGACCAAAATGCCATTCTAAGTTTCCGAAATTCTTTTTCTACAAGTTTGACTTCTATCGAAATTCAGCAGAGTCTCCCCTATAATTCGCTCATTTCCCAAAAATTTTACTTGTATAAAACATGATTTTATAATTCCAAACGTTCAGCATGCACAAATTACCCTTCAAGCAGTTTACAAACTAGACCTCTGGCCTTCAATAATTTCAAACAGAACCACCAGTAAAACTCTTAAGTCAGATAATGAGATTCAACAGAGCAAATAATGAACTCAAACTAAATTATGCATGTCCACCATAATGAACATAAAATAACTTCTCAATTTCCATCAAACGACGTTTAACACCCAACACAGTCATAAGTAGTTTAGGCACTTGGCCCAAATCGCACCACAATCCAAAATGGGTTTCAAACCTATCTTGGCCACAACCACGATTTAACAACACTCACTTGGTCCAACGGGAAAATGAATATTCACTTAATCAAACCTCATTTTCATTTGAGCTTTAAAATCACCGACAAGGTCGACACCAAACTCATTCAAAAACCAAAGAGGTGAAACTAGATCCACACGACTAAAGTAAAGTTCCAGAAATACCTTTAGTTCGCGGCTGCACCTGGTTGGGACCCCCATGCTACCTACGTACCCTTACTGAGGGATCAAGCCACACGTAGTTCTTCCACTTTATATATATATATAGTTAAGTTGTTACAATAGCATTAACCACGAGAACCTTACCAACGATTTAAGTAAAATATACTCCGCTCTTTGACATGTAAAACAAATTCATTCCTTAAGAGAATAGATATGATTTGTAGAAAATCCTTATAACTTGGAAACCTTAAATTCTCGTCTCATAGAATCAGAAAATATATATTAAAACTTCTACTAAAAAATACTAAGATGAAATCAACAGTTTAGTTTGAACCTCTTAAAACTACCTAGGCATACCCCCATTCATATTCCGTCAATACCTTTAATATACCGTCAATTCCGATAATATTCCGTCAATTCCAATAATATTCCGTCAATTCCAAGTATCATGTCTGTTACCTCCTCACTGGCCTCGAAAACACAAAGTCACCTGAGCCGCATTCCTCGCAGGCCTCAGGGGACCCTTAGTCAACCTGAGTTGCATTCCTCGCAGAACTCGGGGGACATGTAGTCAACCCGAGAACGCACATCCTCGCCCCACATAGTTCAAGTGTCCCCGAAACTCGTGGGGCAATGTCATAAATGAAAAATCTGTTTCAAAGGCAACTGGGGGGGTACTCCTGAGGTGGGTTTGAAACCCATATTCTAAAACTTATCTTGAAATTCCTTTTATTTCACAAACCATACTTAAATTCTCTTCTCAACTTTCCAGAAATCAGTTCTCAACTACCTTGAAATTTACACTACATACTGTTGAGAACTAGTGTCCATAATTCATCATTTTCAACTACTGAGTATATGTATTAAGTATAGACATGCACTTAAATATTTAATTAGTTTATTAATCATGTCGAACTCCAATTAACAAACCATTCTGATACTATAATAATAATCTTAATAGCAATAAATAACTAGATAAATAAATAAATAAATAAATAAATAAATAACCACTACCCCTAGAGATTTCATCAGTTCCAATGACACATGAACTCCAAATATCGAAAATAACATTTAGGTATACCATCAAATACTGTAATACACTTTCAAATAACAAAATAATAGAAATATGCACCATTTAGCGATCTATATATATATATACTCATTCCATGATCATATAAATCCATAATAGATTGTATGGTAATTTAATCAATGAAAATAATGCCATTACAAACCAATGAACACTCACATAAGCATAAATTTTCTAAAGATCCGAAAATAATTCAAATAGAAATCAACACTTGTTTTCACATAAATTCCATAAAATACTGTATCCCACAATTAAAACAATATACTTCCGTACATAACCCAATACTACCCAATCCATATACTTTATTTATAATCATAATAAGATCAATTAATGAAAAGTAATAACCTTTAAAAAAAATCCCATAACTTCAATTATCAATGTAATATCCAAGAATTTCTATAAGGTACTATGAAACAATCCTCTAATCCTAACATGATCAAAATAACTCAACTTTCGGTCAAGACTCGTTTACATGGTTGTTCTAGTACTTCTCAAAGGGTAAAACTACCTCGGAAGACTCACGGTCAACCAAGGAGTCAAACTACCTAAACTTGGTCAACCGGGCCTGCGAGGCCCACGACCTCCGATCACCAATCCGGGAGTTCCTATAGGTTCAACACACTTTTCTAAACCTACCCTGCAAGTCTGGTCTAATTCGAACGGTCGGATCGCTCATGATCGTACAATCGGACAGTTATTGTAAAACACAAATTTTAACTTATTGATTCGGAACATCCAGGGCTCCGATTCGCGATCCACGAATTCCTACACGATCTTAGAAGTGCCTAGATCAACATATTTTAAATTGGAGTTGATCCAACGGTCCGAACATATCGAACCCGGATAACGCCTAATATGTGATATCGAAATTCATATCAGAGCATACCGTCGTGCTCGAGACGACATTAGGAGTATTTGAGGACTCAACAACTGGCCCAAAAGTGGCCCACGCGCCACCACAAGCGCAGGCCGCTGGTGGGTGTCCAAAGCGATTTCGGCGATCGAAAAATCTCCAAACCATCGGTCAAGAATTTTACCTACGTGATAACCACATAGGGTGGAGCAACTTTTGTTCTTGGACCCACCCCAAAAAGTCGATGGAAGTGGCCGGAATCGGAGGTAGAAAATCGGCAAATTTTCAATCTCTTATTTAACCCCTTAAATGCAGAAATTTCTCCTATCCAACACAACTAGCACCCAGAACGTCTTGAGAGGTTGAGAAAGTATACCTATATCGACGAAAATGGTGGTCGGAAGTGGGAGAACGAGCGGCTGGAATTTTTCTGAAAAATCCAGCCAATTTTCTTGATTTTCCGGCAGTATTCGCGGCGGTTTGTGGCGGAAAAAGGGGTGGGGTAGGAAGGGGCAATGTGCCGGTTCTTTTGGTACCAACCCCATCTCATTTGGTGGTCGGAGGTCTAGTTTGT
Source organism: Prunus campanulata (assembly GCA_034190965.1). Taxonomy (NCBI): domain Eukaryota; kingdom Viridiplantae; phylum Streptophyta; class Magnoliopsida; order Rosales; family Rosaceae; genus Prunus; species Prunus campanulata. The sequence continues at coordinate 22,440 of JAXCME010000091.1, read as the reverse complement.
AAACTGCTTGAAGGGTACATTGCATAGTTTTACATATTGGATTTCACTAAAAACTTACCAAATGAGTCCTCCAACCATATTATGATGTTGCCCAAGTTTTGGGCCCGATCCGAAATCAATTGGTCAAAGAAATTGGAAACTTCAAGTTCGTACGAAGTTCGTGCAAAGTTCTGACCATGGACGGAGCCTTGCGTAGTTTTAGTGGTTGGATTTAACTAAAAACTTACCAAATGAGTCCTCCCAACATATTATGATGTTGCCCAAGTTTTGGGCTCGATCTGAAATCAATTAGTCAAAGAAATCGAACACTTCAAGTTCGTATGAAGTTCGTGCGAAGTGCGTACCGTGGTTGAAACATTGCATAGTTGTATTTATTAAATTTCACTAAAAACTTACCAAATCAGTCCTCCCAACATATTATGATGTTGCCCAAGTTTTCAACCCAATCCGAAATCAATTGGTCAATAAATTGGAAACTTCAAGTTCGTAAGATGTTCGTGCGAAGTTCGTACCGTGTTTGGAACATTGCGTAGTTGTAGTGATCAGATTTCACTACAAACTCGCCAAATGACTTCTTCCACCATATTTTGTTGTTGCACAAGTTTTGGGCCCGATCCGAAATCAATTGGTCAAAGAAATTGGACACTTCAAGTTCGTGCAAACTTTGTACCGTGGTTGAAATGTTGCGTTGTTTTAGTGATTCGACTTTACTACAAACTCACCAAATGACTCCTTCCACCATATTTTCATGTTGCCCAAGTTTTTGGCCGAATCCAAAATCAATTGGTCAAAGAAATTGGACACTTCAAGTTCATACAAAGTTCGTGCGAAGTTCAAACAATGGTTGGAACATTGCATAGTTTTAGAGATTGAGTTTTACTAAAACTTACCAAATGAGTCCTCCCACCATATTATGATCTTGCCCAAGTTTTGGGCCCGATCCGAAATCAATTGGTCAAAGAAATTGGACACTTCAAGTCCGTGCAAAGTTTGTACCGTGATTGGAACATTGCATAGTTTTAGTGATTGGATTTTAACAAAAACTTACCAAATGAGTACTCCCACCATATTATGATGTAGCCAAAGTTTTGGGCCCGATCCGAGATCAATTGGTCAAAGAAATTGGAAACTTCAAGTTCGTACGAAGTTCGTGCAAAGTTCATACCATGGACGGAACGTTGCATAGTTTTAGGGGTTGAATTTCACTAAAAACTTACCACATGAGTCCTCCCACCATATTATGTTGTTACCCAAGTTTTGTGCCCAATCCAAAATCAATTGGTCAAAGAAATTGGACACTTCAAGTTCGTACAAAGTTCGTACCGTGATTGGAACATTGCATAGTTTTAGTGATTGGATTTCACTACAAACTTGCCAAATGAATTCTTCCACCAGATTTTGATGTTGCCCAAGGTTCTGGCCTGATCCGAAATCAATTGGTCAAAGAAATTGGATATTGCAATTCATACGAAGTTCAAGCGAAGTTCGTACTGTGGTTGGAATATTGCATAGTTTTAGTGATTGGATTTCACTAAAAACTTTCCAAATGAGTCCTCCCACCATATGATGATGTTGCCCAAGTTTTGGGCCCAATCTGAAATCAATTGGTCAAAACAATTCAACACTTAAAGTTCGTGCGAAGTTCGTGCGAAGTTCGTGCAGTGGATGTAATATTGCAGAGGTTTGGTGGTTGGATTTCACTACAAACTTACCATATGAGTACTCCCACCATGTTATGATGTTGCCCAAGTTTTGTGCCCGATCCGAAATCAATTGGTCAAAGAAATTGGACACTTCAAGTTCGTACAACGTTCGTGCGTAGTTCGTACCGTGGTTGGGACATTGCATAGTTTTTGAGATTGGATTTCACTAAAAACTTACCAAAGAAGTCCTCCCACCGTGTTGTGATGTTGCCCATGTTTTGGGCCCAATTCGAAATCAATTGGTCAAAGAAATTGGACACTTGAAGTTCGTACGAAGTTCGTGCAAAGTTCGTTCCGTGGACGGAGCATTGCGTTGTATTAGTGGTTGGATTTCACTAAAAACGTACCAAATGAGTCCTCCCAACATATTATGATATTGCCCAAGTTTTGGGCCCGATCCGAAATCAATTAGTCAAACAAATCGAACACTTCAAGTTCGTACGAAGTTCATGCGAAGTTCGTACCGTGGTTAGAACATTGCATAGTTTTATTTATTGGATTTAAAGTTCGTACTGTGGTTAGAACATTGCATAGTTTTAGTGATTGGATTTCACTAAAAACTTACCAGATGAGTCCTCCCACCATATTATGATGTTGCCCAAGTGTTGGGCCTAATCCCAAATGAATTGGTCAAAGAAATTGGACACTTCATGTTCGTACGACATTCGTGCGAAATTGGTACTGTTGTTAGAACATTGCATAGTTTTAGTGATTGGATTTCACTAAAACTTACCAAACTAACCAAATAAGAATTATTCTCCCGAAACCCTAGCACAGAAGGTGACTATGAATACAAGGCTACACAAGGCATTCGAGGTAATTCTAAACTCACACTCAAAACCCTAGCCGAATTTCCTCTCGCTCTCTCTCTCTCGCCGCCCCCTCACACTCTCTCTCACACAGCTAAGTGCAACCACACACGACTAAGCCCACCCGACTCTCCCCGTGAGAGAAAACTCTATCTATTTTAGTTATTGTCATATCTTTATCACGATCCAATCGAACTTACTAAGGCATCAGAGGGCCTTTGGCCAACACCCCCAATTGTGGTCTATTTACTCCTATTTATTTCGCAGGGTTTGAGGAAGAAAGAGAAAGAAGATCGAAGATCAAGGAATCACCCGCGAATATCCCCTGTGTTGAATTTTGCTTGAACAATTTGAATCCCTCTATGTATGATAGCGCGCTTTCTCAACATTTTTCATTTATTTTTCAGTTTCATATCACGATATTATCAATAATATAGTGATAAGTTGCTCAAATAATGCACGCGTGTGTAGGAAATTTGTTCACCCGTTTTGATTTGTCTCCTGTGATGGTAGGGTAAAGTTCCCCATTGCCTTGAAAACCATTGACTGGTCAACAAGTCAACTTTCTTTAGTGTGCGAGCATGCCACTGCTAGCAATGAAAAATCCTAGTAGACTTCTTTAAAAATAGATAACTTGCGCCCCAAGTTACTGATTTCTGAACAAGTGATTGTGAATTTGGGTGAGGAATATCTCCCAAGTAAGTTCTTTTCCTGCCTCAGACTGGTGAGGACTTCACAATTTTTCACAGTACAAAACTGGTAGTTCTGGCCAGAATAAATGATAAGAAAGTGATCTGTTTTTAGGCAGAACTCTCTTTTACAAAGCTCAAAAGGAAAAAACTGACTATAAAAAGACAAAAAGAGGGATGTGCTTCCATTTCTGTCCAGGTAGATGCTTCTGATCCGGGCTGGATTGGATATGCCTGTGCTGGACTGGACTTTCAACAACTTCAACTGCTAAGCTTCAGCTGTAAATCGATACCAAAGTTTGAGTCTGGCAGAGCTTTAATCTATTTCAAGCCCTGGAAGGCTTTTGGAATGGGCAGAACTGCGGCCTCTTCAGTCTGAAAGGGGCAGAAGTGGCTTGATTTGAGGATTTCTGAACTGGAACTACACTGTGGTACCTGTTATGCTTAGTCAAGGCTCTTCCATAAATTTGTTGAGGTTTTCGTATTTGTGAAAACCCAAACTCTGCTTGCTTTTGGCTTTTCTGAACCAAATTTGTAACGAGAAAAATCTCGTTTTGAATGACTTTCTTCTAAGTTTGAAAACTGGAAGTTTCGATTTGTAGCTGGCTTTTTCTTGTGGCTTAGCTAGCTTTTGGTTGTTTCAATTTTGCTTGAAGACTCCCTGGGATCAAGTGATCATTTTGAACGTTTTGTCTTTTGATTGATTTTTTGGTTGTTTGATTGAATGTCCTTTTCTTATGTTCCCCCTCTTCTATATTTATAAGAGATGCTCTTAGAATGGGAGTCCTAATTCTTTTAATAATGGGCGGCAAACTCTCAAAAGATCTTTCATTTTAAATGCGAAGAAAAAGGGGGTTTTATCATTTCTGGCAAATAAACACTCAATAGTCAGTTCCTGAGGCTGTCATTTCTCTGTATTTTTTATGGGGCGCCATACCCTTCTTCCTTTTGAACTGCTCCTGTAAGAGTCTTAAACTGTGATGGTAAGTCTTCAGTCTTGAACAACTCCCTGTTTCCTGCTTACCTCCTTCGAAGTCTGCATATCCCTTGAAAATGGTGCCTTCTTTGGAGTAGAAGAATATCTTTTGAATAAACAAAAACGGAATTTGATCTCCTGGAAGCAGAGTTTTTTCATATTCTTCTTTATACCTACCCCTGTTCATCCTTTATTGACTTCAGTTGCAATTGTTGACTTTTCTTAGAACAGAAAATCACATGGGTCTGTCTCTTCTTTGGTCTTCTTTTAATTAAAAACCAGTCAAGTCCGATTTTGTTTCAAGCCCAATTTGGGTTCCTTCGAGGCCCAAATTATTTCACGGTTTTGACAGCTTTCGGGCCTCCACTGTTTGGGTCAAGTTATAGCCTTGGCCTGTTTATTTGTTGACGGGCTGAGTGCGTCAAATTTAGGCCCAAACAATGCCCCCTAAGTCTGAATCATTTTTTGAACGGTTCCAGACTTAATGACTTTGGCCATTTAATTTGAGCGCACCAGTTACTTCCGTTAGCCCATGTCTGCCACGTCTGCCTACCACGAACTAGACTTCGTGGGAAATTGGTCAGTTACTAGCTAGTCTTGTCAGGTGGCGTCTTGTCTTCTCCTTCCCATGATTACGAGCTCTTTTTAAATAAATTTGAAAAACTCCACTTCCTGTTCATTTCAAAACCCCAGCTTCCTCATACCTCGGTTTTTCTCTAGATTTCCCAGAATCTTTCCTCTTTTTGTTTGATCAATCCTTAGTTGTTTCCTTGTTCTAGCTTGAAACCAAAAATGTCTTCTCCGAAAACTCGTGCCCAAGGCTCTTCCTCTTCAGTTCCTCCTGATTATGTCACTGGGACTGGGATTGATAACCATGCCATGGAGGTTCGAAGCAGGCTCCACCCTTTCACCAAGAAAAAGCTAGATGAGAACGTTCTCCATTTATTCGAGAGTACTCTGACCCTGGGACCTCGCTGGTTTGGTTCTGTCCCGACTGAGATAGCGGAGCTGATCAAAAAAGATGCTGAAGCACCTCTATATTTCCAAGGCACTTCTGCCCTGGCCTCTTATTCTTGGGTCAGCAAGAATTTGAGTCGTTCGTTCCCATCCAGTGAGGTGAGGAATAGTCCTGTGAAATGGGCAGACTGGATTGATAGACTTCTTCCAAAGTATGGAGCTTACTGGAGGAGGGCAGGTATTTACGACTCAATCCTGCTATCTAAACAGTCTATTAACAGGGATGAGAGTCTAAACAGTTCACAAGGTCCTTCACAACCTGCCCAAAGAATATTTGCTCATCAAGATTCAAGTTCACAACCTCAACCAATGGTAACTTCTCCAAAAAGGCCTAGGTTAAAATCTCCAGCAAAACGATTAAGGCCATGGAGAGTTTAGTCAGCAATTTTAAGTCAATGGTTGAAGAGTTGTGATGTTTATTTTAGTGTTCTGGATAATTTTGGTTTGCAATCTATTTGCTAGTATATTGTTGAACTTATTTTTATTTGAAGTGAATGGATGAAGATGTATTTTTGAAACTGAATTTGGACAAGCTTTGATGTAATCACATGTGAATTCAAATGTTGTATTTTGGCATACTTTGTAGTGCAGTTCATTTGGTGTGATAGGTACTATTTCAATGGTCAAAATGACAGTTTGCATTTTCATTCACCAAAACAATTCTTACAGTGATTACAATGGTCACAACACTCAGAATTGCCAATTACACACTATTTCTTACCCTTACAAAAAGCCAATCACTCATCTCTTTCTAACCATTACAAATTGCCAATTACCCATCTATTTCTACCCCAAACACCCATCCCTTTCTAACCATTACAAAATGCCAACCACCCATCCCTTTCTAACCATTACAAAAACTTACAAAATGCCAAGCAGTGCACCCATCCCTTTATAACCCTAAACCAAAATGCCAACTACCCATCCCTTTCTACACCTGCCCATTGCTGCCTTTATCTTCATTCGAAATCAAGCACATAATAATCCCAAACATGCACAATGACACCCAAAACCATGGGTTTTTCAGCTTCGAATTCCCTTTCTTTTTTTCTGCTTCCAACTTGTTAATTCTCCTCAGCAGTCCTGAAATTATTTGCTTAGATCTATTGCACATAACAGGGTCACTGTTGTTAATATTATGTTAACTCGCATTGTACGGGGCAATTAGTAGTATAGCAAGACAAGTACGAGGTCGTACCCACGAAGACTGAGAAGTTAAAACTAGTTATGTACTTAGATTACCAAATTCAAGAAAGTAGGAGGTTATGTCTAAAACAGAATTTAAAGCAAGAGTGGTTGTGATTGTTGAACAAAATAAGCAAAATGAAATTGCAAACAAAAACAAGTAAACAAATATAACAAAGAGTGGTTTTAAGAGATGGAAAACAGATTTGGAGACTAGGGCATTCGAATCACCATAACAATTCAATTCTGGGTTATAAGGAGTCAAGTAACAAGTCTAATTCATATTCAAAGATTGATTCTAGCTAAAGTATGATTAGGCCATGGTGTCTGGTTCTAACCTTGTGTTCCTAATTCCCTAATTTGATCATTTGTTGTCTATCCTAAAATTAAGCATTAGGAACCCATTAAGCATAAAAGAACATTTTAAACAACCAAGCATGTATCTAATCCCTGTTGTCGAATGTCCATACATACTCTTCCTATTCACAGTTCAATTCGAATTAAAGCATGGTGTCTACTCTTAATTCAAACCAAGATAGCTAACATACAAGTTCTAATGGTGATCAATCATTCAAACAAGCATATTAACTGATAAGCATAATGAATAAGAACATGAATCATGAATCCAACTTGAAACTCCAAACTTGAAACTTATAAACCCAGAATATTCATGTTAGGTTACATCGAAGCCCTAGTTATGAAATTAGCTGCTCATAATGGAAAAGAAACTTAGATAGAAATGAGAAAACATAAGGAATGCAATAAGAGTAGAAAAACCCCTTTTCTGAAGTTCTAGTGGTGTCCAAGACTTCTACAAGTGCTTCTCCACGTCTAATGCTTCTCCAAGAGCTTCCCCACGTCTAGAATGATGTATGACAGCTAGTAGGTGATTTGGGATGAGTTTGGGTGAGTGGTGATGGTTGAGAAAGAGGAAATTCATAGGGAAATGGAAGGGAGGTTTTCTGGAGCTGTTTTGGTGATTTTGGGCAGTTTAGAGTATTGGGTTGATTGCTGGAGTGTTTGGGGTTGTGGGAATGTATGAGGATGATTTCTGGATGTGTTGATGGAATGATGGAAGTGTGGAGGATGGCTGAAGTGAATTTTGTAACTTGAAGACTTCTCTATTTATAGGGCTAAGAGGGAGGAACATCATGATGAAATCCAACACCACCATTCCTCTTTTAATACAACCCATAACTCCCACTTCATCTTGTCAATGTTAGTGTGGTTGGAATCAACTCCATCCCATACTTCTTTTGCTGCACCTCAAGCTTTATTTACATGGGAATTCAAAGGTGTTCAATTGTGGCTGCCTTTTGCTGCCAACCCATGTGGGTTTTCTTTTGGTTGCTGGAAATAAAAGATTCTTCTGAATCAGGCTTGGTGTAGGAAGGCCTGAGGTTTCAATATGTATCCAATGGGGCTCAAATTTGGATATGTCATAATAGACACCCATTGGAACAACTTGTATGAAGAATGTATTCCCATATGAGCAATACAAGTATATGTTTTGGGCCTTGCAAGTTGACTGCCGAAAATAGACTGGAATTGACTTCATTGCAGTCAGCTTGTGGGCTTGTTTTGGGCTTGATCTTCCCTCCTACAAAATCTGGAAAAATCTGGATCTTCAAACCCTTTGAATTATCTTTCCAAGCATATGCAGCCCAGCTCAAGGAAAAATCGGAAAGCCCTTCAAATGTCATTTTTGGCCCAGTAACGCAGATGCTGCCGAATTTGACCTTAAGTTGCCAAAACTGGTATAAGTTTCTCTAGAAGACTCGGAATCATGAACCGTAAAATTCTCCAGAAACTAGACTTCCGTATCTTTCCAATGATGTATGGCTCGTTTTCTGGTTCTTCTTGAGCAAGTACAGTCCAATCCGTGAAGTTGATCGATCTGCAAACACCATTTTGAGCCAACTTGTCTCCAAAATGCATTTAATGAGTTTCAATCTTATTACACTGAAACAAACACAAAAATTATTAAAAGCATAAGGTTAACTCAAAAACATAACCAAATCATAAGTTAGAAGGATACAAAATGATATGTAATTATGCACCGATCAGTCATCCCACTCCCACATTTGACAACATTTCTGCAAACACAGAGTTTTAAAAGGTGGAAACTCAAAACTGAAAATTTGAAACCCAAACTTCAAAATTCAACTCACCTCCGCACAAACATAAAATCTTCGTCATAGATGTGAAGAGGTCCAAGAAGTCTGAATTTTTGCAACCTTCCCACAATAGCAGACCCGTGATGGCAACATCCATGAATTGCCATCTTCCAACTCTGAGCTCCCCCTGTGTGACCCATCAACGCTGCCAGATAAGTTCTTCCTCATCTCTCTCTCTCTCTCTCTCTCTCTCTCTCTCTCTCTCTCTCTCTCCAACCTTCGATTTCGTCCTTTTTTTTTCCCGCCCTCGATTTGGTACCTTTCTAACCCTAAACCCCAATCTGAAAGCGATGTGCGAAGTGTGTGAGAGAGGTTGCTAATTCAATCCGCGTTGAATGACGAAAATAACCCTAAAAAAAGAGTCAACGTGGGTCAAACAGACGGATTAATGGATGAAATGTTCGAATTTTGACGGTGGGGGGAACATTGATAATAAAATTTAATTCGAGCCTGTAATTGGCTTAAAAAAAAGGTCAGGGGGTAAATTAAGAGTTATGTACAAGTTTAGGGGGCAATTCGGCAGTATACCCTTTTATATTAAGATAAATTAATAATTCAATAAATAGTTTGGTAGTAAGATGTACTCCAATTAAGTTAATGATCTAAATGGTCCCCCAACTATTGCCCTAGTATCATTTTGGTCCACCAACTAAAATTTTCAATTCAAACGTCCTTAAACTTTTTATTTTGTACCAAGATGGTCCATTCGTCAAAGTCTGTGTATTATTCCGTGAAATCGAGGGACAAAACCATAATTTTAGGTGAGTATCCTCCTCTAAAAGGGTTATTAATCCTAATGGTCCCCCAACTATTGCTCTAGTATCATTTTGGTCCACCAACTAAAATTTTCATTTGAACCGTACTTCAACTCTTATTTTTGCTATCAAGATGGTCCTATTGTTAAAGTCTGTCAATTTTATTGTTAAATTAAGGGGTAAAAATTTCTCTATAAATTAAAATAGTAATATATAATTAAAAATTAAAGGAAACTATTATAAAACTTTAAAAAGTTTTAAAAATTGAATCTCACCAGCCACATGGCTTCTTTTTTTTCGTGAGACTGACCTAACAATTAATAATAATAAATTCTCTATTGTATAAATTAATTAAAATCACATAAATATAAAAATAAAATAATAATTTTTTTAAAAGAGTAAACAATAATTAATAATTAAAGGAAACTATTATAGGAACTTGTACCTAATTTTAAAATTGAAAAAATTGAATCTCACCACCAATATGGCTTTTTTTGCTAACATGGACTTAAAAAGTAATAATTTTTTTCTCTATTGTTTAAATTAATTAAAAAATTTAAAATTAGATAAATACAAAAATAAATAACAATAAAATTGACGGACTTTGACCGTAGGACCATCTTGATACAAAAAAAAAGAGCTGAAGAACGGTTTAAATGAAAATTTTAGTTGGTGGACCAAAATGATACTAGAGCAATAGTTGAGGGACCGAAGGTATTTTGGTTTTGAACGATAGAGCTTCTCAAAAAGTCGCATATACCTTTTAAAACTCAGTCACGTGGCCATCGCGTGATCAGAAGTAACGGAATCTGTAACGGATGGACCATCTTAATACAAAATAAAAAGTTTAAGAACGTTTAAATTGAAAATTTTAGTTACTAAAATGATAATAGGGCAATACTTTGGGGACCATTTAGGTCATTAACTATTTTAGGATTTATTTAGCAGCACTCCTCAAATGCACTCCATCTGGCGGAGTCTCTGTTTCTTCCGCCTTTTTGTACTTTCTCCCGGTCAAGTTGTGATCTCCCTCCCTCGCACAGACAGATAGAGAGAGGAGAAACCACAATCCTCTCTCCTTCTCTCCAAACCAAGCTCGCTCGCTCTCTCTCTCTCTCTCTCTCTCACTACGCAGTCCGCAATTCACACAACAGTCAACCCCAAAGCCAAGTCAAAGTTATGGACTTCCACCGAAACCACCACAGCACCACCTCCCCCACGTCCTCTGCCTCCTCCACCACCACCGCCCCCATTCCCAATCCTAACCCTAACCCTAATCCCTCCTCCAACTGCATCTCTACCGACGACCCAATGCACTCCTGGTGGGAGTCCATCTCCAAAGCCCGCTCTCGCATCCACTCCTTGTCCTCTCTCCTCCCCCCTTCTCTCTCCTCCTGTCTCTCCTCCCTCGCCGACTCCGACCTCCCTGCCCTCTCCCTTCTGTCCTCCCTTGAGTCCTACGACGCCGTTTCTTCCGCCCTATCCTCCCCTCTCTCCGGTTCAGGATCCGACCCCCTCTGCCACTGGCTCTACGATACCTTCCTCTCCTCTGACCCCCATCTACGACTCGTCGTTTTCTCCTTCCTCCCTGTCCTCTCTGGCCTCTACCTCTCCCGGGTCCATTCTCTCTCCTCTGACTCTCCCTCTCTTCCCTCCCTCGCCGGCTTCGAAGCTGTTCTCCTCGCCCTCTACGCCGCCGAGACCAAGGCTCGAAACGGCAAGCCTGTTGTTGTTTCGATCCCAGATCTCTCTCAGCCCTCTCTCTACCACACCCCTCGAGTTCACAAGCCCAACCCCCTCGCTGCCGCCATTCCCCCCCACCAGTCAATTGGGGTTTTGTCGCCGCCTCTGGAGCCCCAGATCGCGGTCAAGTCCACCAAACGTGCCTGCATTGTCGGCGTTGCCCTCGATTCCTATTACAAGCACATTTCCCAGATGCCCTCTTGGTCCAAGATTGACTTTTGTCGATTCCTAGCTTCCTGGGCCGGCCAGGATTGCCATTGTCTGCACCAAGTCGGTGACGATGATACCAATGAGCCCGACATTACTCCGGCATTGTTCTTGGAGGGCGGCAATGAGATTGACGATGTGACTGAAGAAATGGATCAGTTAATGAGATTTGAGAAGAAAAATGTTTGCAATGGTGTAGTTTTGGAGTCAAAGGGGTCAATAATTCCATTACCTTGGGAGCTTTTGCAGCCAGCATTGCGAATAGTGGGGCATTGTCTGTTGGCCCCATTGAATTCTCAGGACATTAAGGACGCGGCTTCTGTTGCAGTGAAGCAATTGTATGCTCGGGCATCTCATGATTTGGTGCCACAGGCGATTTTAGCTACTCAGAGCCTAATTCAGCTAGATAAGAGGGCACGGGAGTCTGCCAAGGCTACTGCGGCTGCTAATTCGTCTTCAAACGCTAACACCCCAAGCAAAGCTAAGAACCCCGAAGTACTTTTGGTCTCAAAATGAGTAAGTGGTTGGTTGGTTTGTATTCTATTTGGTTTTGCAGATTGCAGGTACTGGATGTTGTATAGCTATATATTCGACAGTTAGCAGTTGCTATAGGTTACTGTTTTATGCATGTCAATCGGTTTTTGTTTGTAGATCCTAGTGTCATGTAACTTCTAATTAAAGGTTTGCTTGTGGCTAGTTTAATTTATGAACTATGTCCTTGTGTATTTTCTTCCAAGTGTTTCTTTAGTAATTATTGTTTTTCATTCATCTTGTACTCGCAAAACATGATGAAGGAAAGTTACAGATTTATGGTAATTTATACTGTTTGCCATTTACTTGTGTGTTGTGTTTGCATTCTGGTTTTGTCTTGTCATTGCAATGCATTCTGCAAATTTTCTGAGTGAATGTAGCTTTGTACAATTGATGATCATTTACTTGTAATTGAGCTTTATATCATATGATTCTGTTATGCTCCATTTACTTTGTTATTTGTTGTTCATTTCACTGATCCCGTATTCTTGTGCCTTCTGATCTTTGTTTGAAATTTCAGTAATTGTATATATAGTATGCGTTTTATAGTATTAGTTCATATTGGTTTGTCTGTGTAATCATTGGGAATCCATGAATAAGTGGTGTCTAGATATGTTTGTCCCTAGTATTTGTTCATTTTACCACTCAGTTTGATAGTTGGGCATTGCTCCTGTGACTCCAAAGTCCTTTTAGCTCTATATCAATTTCATTTTATGATTATTCTTAGAGCGCCCAAGAGTAAAATTTCTCTGTTTTTCTGATTAGCCATTGTTTTGTTTCCTACTTGAAGCATTTTTTTTGGCTTGTGCTTGGTAAGGGGTTACGGTTCTACATCAACTGGCTCCTAGGTTTAACCATCTCCATTATTGGCCACATTTTGCTGATCTAAATAAGTTCTGTTTTGTACGTACACTTTCAACTTTGTTTTGGACTGAGAAAATTATCCTACTTCTTTTTGTCTGTCAATATACTGGGGTAAGTATCTGTAGGTGATGTAGGGTTTAGTAAATGCAATTCCCTATTTTTGGGATGGAGGGTCCAGTGAAGCTTTATTTTTATTTTTTTTTGGGTTTTTTCTGTGGGACGCATGTGAAGTAGATTGTTAGGAGTGCTGAGAGTTAGTTGGATAGATGCATATTTTTACAATAATGCTTTTGATTCAGGTGAAATATGGTGTCCTTATCTGAGGAAAATGGTGGTTTGGGTTTGGCAATTTAATTAAAAGAAATGAGGTACCACTTGGGAAATGGTTGTGGAAATTTCACTTGACAAGGATTCTTCTCTGTCCTCGCAAGAAAATATTAGACGTTGATGGTTTTGTCAAAGCCCTGAGATGTTGTCAATGGAAAGACAGTTCTATCCATCCTTTCATTCTCGTCTTGCCAGCGTTTTTTGGTGTGAAATGGGGAAAAGGTCAATCTTTTGGGAGTGATTTGGGAAACGCCTTTTTGTATTTCTTTCCCTCACTTGTGTAACTTTCGGCCTATACCTATGGCTAGAATGTTTGTAAGTTATTTTCTTCTAGTAAGTTGGGATTTTGATTTCTGTAGAAATCTAGGGAATTCTCTTGCCATTACTCTGCTGCAGAGTTATGATACAAGTTCTTGCTTGGATTAGGTTCAACACCTATTATATGGTTTAGGGGAGAAGCCTACGGTTCGTCTTTCTCCCTGATGGGGTACTGTGACTAGAAAAAGTGTTTAGAGAGCTGATCATTTTTTTCTTCATTGCCCTACTGCATTAAGTTTTATGGTGGTCATTGTTTAGGTAATTAGACCCTTACCAGAAAAAAGTAGATATTGTTTAGGTAAGCTGATTTGCTTTAGCTGATTCCCAGCATATTCGTAGCGTTGAGCTGATCATTTTTTTCTTCATTGCCCTACTACATTATTTTATGGTGGTCATTGTTTAGGTAATAAGACCCTTAGAGCATCCACAATGAGCTCCCTAAACCACCTCCTTAGACAAATTTTAGGGAGGAATTGTAAAAATGCAACTCCAACCATGCTCCTTATCCACCTCTTAAAATAGAGAGTCCTCTAGGAGCTCCTAAATCAGAGGAGAGAGAAAGGACTCCTAGTGGCTCCGTATAATTTAATGTTGCTTTATTTAATGAGTATTTCAAACCTTTATTTAATGCTAACAATTTTTTATTTTATGTTTTAATAGAGATGAACCAATCAAAAAAGAGTTATAGCATTTATGACTCTCCAAATATGGCGTATGGTTGGAGTTGAAATTTTTTAGAGAGCTCCTAAAATAGCTTTTTTATATTTTTAGTTAAATTTTAGCTAAGAAATAGAGAGCATCATTGTGGATGCTCTTACCAGAAACAAATAGATATTGTGTTTTTTTTTTTTGGTCTGAACAAATAGATATTGTTTAGGTAAGCTGATTTGCATTAGATGATTCCAGCACGTGCACCTCGGTTTTTTACGAGCACAAGGTATTTGCGGTGGGTGGGAATCTGCTGGCTTTCTTTTCGGTAGTGGATTGAAAATAAAATAGGAAGGATCTCAAAACCTGTTTACGGGTTTGGGTTTCTTCCTAGTTCCCATTACCATGTTTTTCTATTTCTGCGGTGATGTAGGATATGGGGAATTGAGTATTTAGGTTGTTTAGTGGAAGCAAAAACAATGGAAAATTGAAAATAGAACGAACAATGATAGGTCTGGAATCACTCTAGGGGTTTGGCTTCACCTCAAGGAGTCTCCAATCTCTGGAAAATAAAATTTTCTTAATATCTCAACAACTGAATTTTAAAAAACTACATGGGGGTATTTATTGCAAACTAAAACCTAGAGATAATATGATAAAAATCCCTTATTAAAACAGAAATCCTAATCCACCGAGGAACTAATTCACATAAACTAGGAAACTTAAATAAAATCCTACTAAAACACTCAACCCCAAAACCCTCAATAGGGCATAAAAGTAATTTAATAATCAAAATTAAATTTAATAGGGCCAGTTAATCATTTTTTGGGTTTGTTTATAGAAATTAAATGGTATATGGTTTATTTATAGTTTTAGTGCGAAGAATGGGTATATGGCTAAATATCTCTAAAGGTTATTTGCGGGGAGAGAAATTCTATAGGTACACTATGTGAAAAAAGTTTAGTTAATAAGTTGGAACCAAATAGTCCTGCATTTCTAGAAAATACCTGGTTTTACCTGGCTGCGAGACTCAAGTAGTTGTGAACTTTTTCTATTTGACTGTAACACCACCATGCGGTGCGATCGTAGAACTAGTCCTTGGTTAAGGAAAGGGAAAACTATAGATTTATGCCGCTATATTTTCTAATTAATTAACGAATAAAGCAGTCACTTGAAGTGACATAAGAAACCAAATATAAAGATTTAGAAGGGAAACAATATCAGATGGTCACCAGTTTGTAAATATACGACCTAATAACTACTACTAATATTCAAAGCAGCCACAAGCGTAGTCCATCCTTTATATAAATCTAATGTGATCTCCATCTCCCCCAAAGGGGTCTAATACAGTAAAAAAGGGTTTGGACTTGCAGACCATTGGCCTCAAGTTCAAACCCCCATGTACTTAATCACCTGTTTAATTGAACTTTTATTCTAAAATTCTTGTTCTTCATCATAGACTTGAGTTGCGAGTGATTGTTATTTGATATGGAATGTGTGTGTTCGACATAGCAGCATATCTCTTTTAAGTATTTCGCGATTAAGAGCTGTGAAATTGAATTGCAAAGCTTGGACATAGCCTGTGATTGATTTACATGAATTTCCTGTTCTTGGTTGCTTACTTGATTTCTAAATATTTTATTTTATGCCTTAACTAGGATGACTAAAGTATCTAGGAATAACTGGCTGTGTGACATGTACTTGAGAGAACATGACAACATATGTGCGATAACTCAAACATTTGTCTGGAAATCTTCCTCATTCATATGGTAATCTATAAATTAACAATTAGAAACTATGGTTAGGAATGGTAGTGGTGGATTCTAAGTTCTAGTGTTTCATCATATTGGTTTCTTTATAATATATATTTGAAAAAAATAGACTTGGTTGATTATTTGTTTACAATTTTAGTTGATTCATTCTATAATATTCAAATCAGTTAGGGCTCTTTCGGTTCACAAATTTAACTTCCTGGGAATGAAATTTCCGTGTCTAATCCCACGAGATGAGAATAGAAGATGTTCGTTCTCATGTTAGGGAATGCTGGGAAATGAGGACTAGGAAGGTCTATTATCTCCCATTTTGTGTTTGATTTGTGTATTAGGAATGAAAATTTTTTAGTTTTCCAACAATACTTTTGATTTTTTATTATTAAAAGTTATTATTATGAAGAGGTTTTTTTATGCTCAAAATTCAAAAATTATAACAGGGGTAAGTTAGTCCAAAAACAATGAATTAAACGTGTTCAAGATCGAACAATCCATTATTGGCGATAGTCCGACCGTCCATCAAATAATCAAATCTCACCAATTCGGGTATACCGTAGTGCTTGAGTTGAGACGATGTGCGGATAATTTTGGGTCTACAACAGGTCACCAATTGCCGGCTAACGCGCAGCCACCAACGACGGTGGTTCATGGAATTTTCCAATGACTGTGAGACTCAAAATCAACGGTCGACACTTATGCCAAAAGATCAAGCACGATGATAGGAGAAGATTTTGTACTAGATCGAAGTGATGGCGGGATTGGCCGGAAAAGTCTCGGTGGCCTTGAAACTTCTCGACTACGATTCTCTGTCGACAACGAGTCAACGACGGTAAGGCTAGGTGAGTTCAACTCCTTAGAGGATGGGGAACAACACCCACCCAACTTGGCCAACGATGGTGGCCGGAAATGGCGGCGGTGCCAACTCACGAAGGCATCTAGCTGCTTTTTCCAGAATTTTTTCAACTTGAATCGGCGTCATTTGGTAGTTAATCGAAGAAGGGATTGTGGGTAAAGTGTAGGGCTGCCTGACAGGAACAAAACTCGACCAAAATCGTGGCCGAAGGTTGTCGCTGGGAAGTCAAACTGTTGTGGGTTTCACTGTGCATCCATCGAGTGAGGAATAGAGAGAAGGGAGGGGAAAGAGATGGAGAGAATTGTCAAATCATGCTAAAATTTCAAAATTTTAAAGAGAATTTACATAGACTTTAAAGAGGTCGTCCCCTTGTTGAACCAAATTTAGGCATCAACGCATTGTTCATGAATCTATTAGAGCAGCTCCAGCGCTCACCCAAAATCGAGCAAAAGGCCCCCCAAGGCTACGATTCTCTGTCGACAACGAGTCAACGACGGTAAGGCTAGGTGAGTTCAACTCCTTAGAGGATGGGGAACAACACCCACCCAACTTGGCCAACGATGGTGGCCGGAAATGGCGGCGGTGCCAACTCACGAAGGCATCTAGCTGCTTTTTCCAGAATTTTTTCAACTTGAATCGGCGTCATTTGGTAGTTATTCGAAGAAGGGATTGTGGGTAAAGTGTAGGGCTGCCTGACAGGAACAAAACTCGACCAAAATCGTGGCCGAAGGTTGTCGCTGGGAAGTCAAACTGTTGTGGGTTTCACTGTGCAGCCATCGAGTGAGGAATAGAGAAAGAGATGGAGAGAATTGTCAAATCATGCTAAAATTTCAAAATTTTAAAGAGAATTTACATAGACTTTAAAGAGGTCGTCCCCTTGTTGAACCAAATTTAGGCATCAACGCATTGTTCATGAATCTATTAGAGCAGCTCCAGCGCTCACCCAAAACCGAGCAAAAGGCCCCCCAAGGCAGCCCAAGAGAGCTCCAGCGCGCAAGGCTGGCCCTGGCAAGAGCTGGGTCCCATGAGCCCATGCAAGCCCACGGGCAAATTTAGCCCGAGCTGCTGCCTGGGCAGAATGATGCAATGCTGACGTCATAATGACGTCAGTAACCAAAAAAATTGGAAAAAAAATATCAAAAATTCCATAATTTTTTTTAATAAATACATAGGCATATTGTTTACTTCTCACACCAAAAACTCTATACAAATTCATCTCCTCATATTTCAAAATTAATGGTTTAAAGTATAAAAAAAATAGAAAATAAAGTACAATGAATAGTATTTGCCTTAGACTTGCCCTAAACTTAGCCCTCATGGGTGGAACCACAAATGGCAAGGCTGACACTATTTATATGAATAGTGGCAGCCCTTGCTTGCCCTTGCCCTAGACTTAGCCCTTATGGGTGGAGATGCTCTTATGGAGCCATTTAAATTCCCACTTTCATATTGAATGTAATTTATTCACTGTCGCTTTAACAATTAATATTGAATGCACATTAGTACTGAGCTGGCTTTGCATCGGTTTTGGTTACCATCATATATTAATTGGTTACACTCGTTTATTTTTATTTTATTTTAGAAAAGCGATAGTAATTTATTGATAAAACAAAATTAAGTACAGAGCATCCATAGTGCCAAATAAGAGTACAACATGTCCAATGACCAAACACAAACAATTTGGTTTGGTCTACAGTGAATTACGCTTAAAAATGGAATGGCTTAAAATTCCGATTTGGCAAACAAAAGCACTTGTACTTAGAGCTGGCAAACGGGTCGTTTTAGCGGGTTCCGAGTCGTTAGCGGGTCAACCCGTTTTCTTAACGGGTTGACACGAACACGACCCGTTAAGCTAACGGGTCAGAAATACTAAACCCAAACACGACCCGCACAAATTCGCGAATAACACGACACGACCCGTTATGACTAATGGGTCGTTTTTCACCCACTTAACCCGTTTCACCCATTTAAAAAATAAACAATATTTTTGCTGGAATTATTAAATAAAAACACCTCAAATTAGAGATATAACACAAATAAAGCTGAAATCCTTAAATAAGTCTTGCACATTACACATTGGCAAACAAAAAAACTCTTAGACAACATGAGTTTCAAATTAATCTCAATTGAAACAAGTTTTAAACAAAATGTCAAGGAGAAAAAGAATAAGTCTAGTGCCTCCTCCATGAACCTAATCTCAAAACTTCAATCCTCCATGAACATAATCTCAAAATTGCAATTTTCACCAATTTTCCTCATATGTGAGTCTCATAGCTTCGGTACTCTCTATAACATCCATAAGCTTCAAAAGAAAAAAAAAAGACATAAATTCAATATCAATTACAGTAATATAAAACTCACGGATGGAGTGTTTCAAGAATCAAAATAATAGCCTAGTGTGCAGCAAATCAATCATTATCATACCCATTGAATATCCAAAAAACTATCTTTCAAGTACTATCTTTTGCTGTTTCCGTATGGATATTGTTTTACCTCTTTTCAAGTTGCAATTGTTTGGTTTTTTTAAGTAGCAAGTCTTCATCTAAACCAATAAATAAATCAAACAAAGAAAATAGGAAAGTAGAAATTAATAGTGCAGCAAGTTGACAAAATAGGTAGAAGCCACTAAACTAGTAAAGGATTGGATTGATCGGTTGGTGTTTTATTATATTCCCCAATTTCTATGAATCAATGAATCTTAACCTGAGCCTACTTTACTAAGAGAAAGACAGAGAAGGAAAAGACAGACGGCATAAAAGAAAGCAATCGTTCCAACTCAATTTCATACCTTTTTTCGTTGGAGAAGAGGAAAGGTAGTTGATGTTGATCCTTGATCGTTTGGTTTGGATCTATGGAGAAAAAGAGAGAACTTTTGTTTCTCTTGAGAGAAAGACAGAGAGCGGCGTGAGGAGGAGGAATAACAAAATTGAAGCTTCCTTTCAAGTTCAACCTAGGTTAATTAACTTAATTTTATAACGAAAATTACAAAAATGCCCTTGCTCTTAACGGGTTAACGGGTGATTCGCGAAAAATACTGACACGACCCGTTAGCTTAACGGGTGACTAACGGGTCCACCCGTTTTCAACCCGACCCATTAAGCTCGACCCAAATACTGTTATTTTCGTGCGAATTCGTGTCGTATTAACGGGTCGTGTCCGATATTGCCGGGTCTACTTGTACTCAAACTTACAATACATATCAGCTGCGCAACGGAAGAAACCGCAAATCTGTATCGCAAAGTCGAAAAGTAAAATACAAACTTCAAAAAACTCCTAATAAGTTTATGAGAATTATTAGGCTGCAAGAAACAAAGAAACAAGAACACCGCTCCACATCCTCTCCAGCAAACTGAAGGACTCATAACACCATACCGACTAAACATATAGTGATGCATCGGCTAAACCTGATCCAACACAACCCATCAACTTTCATTTTTCCAGCTCCAAATCAAGCGGCAACTACATCATGGCGACTACGTTGATTTGTAGTGACTGCTTCAACAACACAACAAAACAAAAGAAGCTGGGTCAGCAACTACCACAATCCATCCATCCCAGCAACAACAAAACTAGTAACACAATTAAGTAAAAGATCGAGCAACAACATAAATCCACTAAGAGCCTGCAACAAAAACACACAAAACAAACAAACTCCAAGATCCAAACAGATCTGGGCATGTATTTTTTGGAAGAAAAAAAAATTTTATTTTGTAAATAATATATCTATATTTTTATAATTATGTACCTAATTTTAATTTATGAAAAATATACAGAAATGTCAATTATGAATTTTTTTTTGTAAATAATGTACCGATATTTATATTATTTTTATAGGTAAATTATTTATGGAATAACTAATTTAGGATTTTTTTTTTTTTTATTCAAAAAATTTTAGAAATTGCCGATGGGTTAGAGGGAGTGCCAACCAAAAGAAATGAGGTGATTGATATGCTATTAATATGGAGTATTAATTATAATTAAGGTTGTAAATGACATGCTTAAAAATAAATATGAAGGTGTAGATGGCATGTATTGTAATTTAGTTAATAATATTAGGACAAATTTATCTTACATGGCAACCTATTTTAAATTGGGAAATAGCCTTCAATGCCACTGTTTTTTTAGTTTTAAGTGGAAATATCAAGCCTCCCCAAAAATTTTGCAACTATCACCTATAAATACATACTTATTGCCCACTTATCTCCCAGATAACACTTTTGGTCAGTTTTAGTTTCTCTTTCAGCTCTCTCTCTCTCTCTCTCTCTCTCAACTCTATCTCATAGTTCTCTCTTCCTCTCTCAACGCTCTCTCTCTCTCTCTCCATCTAGCTAACTACTCCTTTTCTCACGAAGAAGAAGATCAAGAACAACCTACAAAACCCACAGCTTTGCCCTCAAAACCCAGTTCATCCTTTTCCTCTCTGTTTTCTTCTCTACCCAAATCCAAACCCCAACTTCATCTCTCTTTGAATCCCTTCTGCAACCTAAACAAACCCAAACAACACCATCTTTTCTGAATATGAGAGCATGTCTTGGCATTAGGTGGCCATTGTTTGAGCATTTTGGTCCAATTTTGGGGGCTTTTGAAGTCAGGGTTTACATGCCCTCTTCAAGAACAGCTTTTGCAGAAATTGAATTGTTGGGAATATGTAAGTTTTGATGTTAAATTGAATTTGATTACTGAAATTGGAATTGTGATTGATTTCGTCTGTATTTTGTGTAGAAAGTGAAGTATTGGGATTGATTTTTTTTGTCTGAAACAACAAATGTGTTTGTTCTTTGTCGATTGATTCTTGCAATTGGTATTGGGATTTTCTATGAACTTGTTATGATTATATCATAGTGAGGTAGCATTGTTGCTTTTCTATTTGCAATCGTATTGTGATTTTATTGCTGTTGTATTGTAGTGGTATTGCTTTTGTATTGCTATGGTATTGCTGTTATATTGATTTTTTTTGTTGTTTTATTGATATGTTACTGTAATTTAATAGGAATATATGTTGATATCATTTTTCTTTATCTGCTTGTGATTTGTGTAGGAGTTGAGATTATTTTTGGCTGAAGTATTATTTACGATCTCTCTCTCTCTCTCTCTCTCTGCTCTTCGTATTTTTCTCAACATTTATGTGTTAATTTAATGCATGGTATTGTTTTGGAACCATAATCATTGTCAATCTCATTGTTTCTTTAAAAGATTGATGTGAAATTGTTACTCCATTTCCTTCTTTCCTTTGTTTTAAGATATTTTTGTTTAGAGAAAAAGAACTCTGTTTTTGTAAGGCACGATCATTGCAAAAAGATTTAGACACATGCATCTATTTGTAGTCACAAAAGTTGTCATTCCCTGCCACTTTTTTTCTTTTAAATCCCTTATGCACTGTTTCCTTTCTTTCCTTATATTAATATCTTTTCACTATTTCCAAATAAACAAGAAAGGTCAGACATGTAGTGCAATTTTGTTACTTTGTGATTTTCATAAATCTTGTATTGATAGGTAATGGTTTTCCTTCAGTATTGTTAGGCTTGATTGATAATTCTCATGCTTTACAATTTGTCTGATGGCTTGAAAAAGTGCCACTGCCTGACGTAGCTCATGACTAAAATGTCTGTTGTTATAGTGTCTCCACTTAAATTGTTTATTTTCTGAAAACATGTTACACTTTTTTCCAATTTATTTCTCTGTTTGTAGTTTATTACGCATGTTGCAACCCATTTAATGTGAAATAATGGGTTAGACTGAGATATTTTAGAAGTTAACTTGTGATCGGTAAAATGTTGTAACAAATAGGTTAACAATCTTTTGTACTATTCTGAGTTCGCCAATATTTTCATGGACCAAGGAAAGAAGAAACCTAGAGCACCTCAAGAGT